>RJWM01014296.1:0-50875 GCA_004363535.1 Dasyprocta punctata
AATGTAAGAAACCATTTTAAAGATAATGATGCGCAAATTGCAACCATTGTCAAGCTTCTATCTTCCGGTTTTGTAAACCTGCAATGTTGTGTATTTATGCTAGTTGTTTGCTTGTCTCTTTTGCTTGTTGTTTTTACTATATATGTCATTTTTTTGTTGTTGTTGTTGTAGTTTTTGTTTGTTTTGTTTTTCTTCGCTTCAATAAAATTAAAAAAAAGAAAAAAAAAAAAAGAAAGGGAAGACCATTTGATGTCAATATATGTTAATAGATTTCCAGAAATCACACTCAAAAATAGAGATGCCTTGAAATGTATTCATTTTGTGACTCAATAAATCACACCATTTTAAGGAAAAAAAAAAAAAAAAAGAAAGGGAAGACCACCCTCCTTAGGGCACACTACTACTGACAAACAATAGTGTATTGAACCCTGAAGTGTAGATGGCTTTACTGACACAAATAGAAGATAAAACATGGTCACTTGGGAGGTCAAAGGATGATTGAAAATGCATACTCTAGGCTGAGCAGACCAGGTTAGAGATCCCACAGGTGTTGTGTACATCTGAGCAAATGGAAATGCCTCCCTAACATTCAGCTGCTCACCTGTGAAAAGAACATATGACTTGTATCACATACTGTAGACGTGAAAATAAGCAAAGTGTTGCTAATAAAATGCTTACAACTGAGGAAAACTCAGAAAACAGCAAGTGTTCAATAAATGTCAGGTATTTACATTACAAAGTTAGTGCAGAGTACTCTAAAAAGCTTATTTAAGTAAAATTAAAATATTGTCTTTATACGCTTTTTCCACAACGATTCTAAGCCATGTCACCATCAGCTCATCTATCCTATTACAACCCATTTCTAACTAGCTCTTTTACATCTGCCTGTATCTGTTTCTCAATACCAATTTCCACATACTGATCAACATGAAGTTTTCAAAGCTTTACAATGACTTTACACTACTGTTGCAACAAATTGCAAATCCTTTACATTAACCTCCAAGACACTTTAATTTTTTCATGGAAAACCAAGCTGAGCCCTGCATTACTCAATTCACACTCAGTAGCCTCTCTGCCTAGAATATCCCTATCTCAGAAATCGTTTCTCACAGTTACAGACCTCCCAGCAGAAGGAATCCCTCTCCACTCTTTCACTTAAAGTTTCATAATATCCCATTTTATTTGCAATATAGTATCAGATTATGTCCTTTGTTATGTAGTTACTAGATTGTACTCTCATATCTTTTATGATAGTATGGATTGTGACCTCAAATATTTCATTTCTGCAAAATTTTTCTGATTAGTCTATAAACATATTATTTTTTCCATTCTTAAAAATGTCATTTGTTGATTTTACATACAACTTCAGCTACCCTTTATATAACATACATATGAAAGAATAGTTTTGAGTGAATGTATTCTGCCCATTCAAAGAATTCTAGGAACTGTCATGACACAGTCAATTACAATTACTCCCAGCTTGAGTTGCCTACTAAAAGCTAGTCAACAAAATAGATGTTTTTCTGACACCTTTTTCTCACTCCATTTGGGAAATTTGCATCCTGGAACTACATAGAAGGAGGAGAAATATATGTCCACTCTGATACATTATCATTTCTAACTTTTACTTATTCTAAAATGGGCAGTGAATACTACTATGAATCTACTCTAAGGAAGTATTTTAAGACCCTTTAAATATATTGATGACAAAATGAATGTGCTTAGATATTATGTAGCTTCATAACACAGCTAGACCAGAATCTCCATTTTAAAGTATTTAACAGGGAATCAAATGTCACAAAACAAATAGAGTATAACTTCCATAGGTTGGACAATTATAATGCACACTCAGGTAAACCTGATTTACTACCTAAAGACTGAGGCTGAAAGTTTTTTTAGGAGACTCATATTTTTTGAAAAAAGGCAAAATATCCAAGACAAGGACATCTGAATGATGTTCTTCTGAACACAGAGCCAAGTTACACAATTAGAAATATGTGAGTTTATGACCACACAACCTCCCAGGCTGAATGGTATTTCTCCTACCAATTCTATTTATCTTCTTTTTGTTACAGAAAAAATGAATCCAATTTTGAGGTAGGTTTTATTAAGCTATAGTTCTTTATTTACAACCTTTATAAAATTCCAGGTAGTGTTTTATAATATATATATCAAATAATGAATAAAATTTCTAGAAGTAAGCAGAGTTTGAGTTTGGGAGAAAACTACTACTAATATGAATTTTTTAAACTATTGCAAGTCTATGAATTTATAAGATACATTTCTAATGCTTTCAACATTTTTAATAAGCAGAAATTAGCATGTTTTTCTGTATATTGACTATATTCATTGGCCACATCTAATCATTCTCACTTTTGATTCATTTTTCCAAAAATATTTATGACCTAACTTCTACCACTTCAACCACTGAATTTTAAAATAAATTGTTTTGAAATTAAGGAATAAATTTTATATTTATAAAATACAAATTTTATATTAATGGTTTACACATTCATCAACAATCTCTTACAGTAAGATTTAAATGCCCACAGTTTTTCCAACTTTATGAAATACACAAAAAATATTGTACATTTAAAAATTCATATGAGTTCAACACACTTAATTACTTGCCATTGATTTTTAGTTATTGGAAAATATTTCTTTATTATGAGCTTATTTCTATAGAATCTCTGTTCCTGACTATTAGCAAAAGCAAGACTACATTAAATTACTTACTAGTACAGAGATAAATTTCACAAGTTAGAATAAGCAAATTTAACCATGAACTATATATTTTTTACTTCAAGTTCTAATAAATACAATTATTTCCTACTGGCAAAAACAATGCAAGGTATTTATAGCTATTAAAATATTCATGTACACATGCAAACCATTATCTATAAATTATTGATATATACTGTGTCCACCTTTAAAATTTCTCTCATCAATGTATGCAAAAACCTTTATAAAATGCTTAAAAGCAGTTAAATTTAAGCTTGTCCTTCAGACCAAAAGCATACACCTTTTCATTAAAAGTATAAAGCTGTGCTATTCTGAACTGTATTTTTTCTCATTCCTCTTAGAGTAAAATGACTATTTCTAAAATATCAACTCTTCATAAGTAGTAATATGTACTTAAATAAATAAGCTTTGTTTTAAAGACAAAATTTTTGTTTGTCTTGTACATCACACTGAAATAAGTCAGAAAACCCAAAATGAAGAGTGTCAAGTCACAGTGGAAAGCTCAGCATCATAAATCAGAATAATAAGCAGGAAGAACCAGATTTGTTTCTGAAATTGGAACATCTGTGTACAAACTATGAACACTAATGCAGTTCTAGGAAATACATTTATCAGCATTTCTGTATATTACAGTTTATATAATAAACATGATCTATCTAAACATTAATCAATGAGGCTGTGGTATCAAAGTTTAAAAGGGAATAAATTCTAAGTCTCATGATGCCTGTTCTCATGTGATAAATGGTGAAGACAGTGTTTTAGAGAAACTCTAGAAATACATCATTGTACCTACAATGAAATCATATAAGTATATATATATATATGTATATTCATGTCACCTGCATCTTGCAACAGTAACTGAATTAATAATGCAAATTATTGGTAGAGGCTTAACAAAGTCTTGCTGTGCTCTGTATGAAGAAAATTTTAGACACAGTTTTTATCCTTACAAATCCTCCTGTAGCTTTGGAAGCAGAGCATGCATATTCAGGAAAAGGTATCAAGCAATAAATCTTTGGAATCCTGTCAACGTTGCATGTAGAAGAGCCAAGAATACAAATGAATCTTTAAGAAGCAAAAATGTGTATGCTCCACTTTTATGTCCCCTAGAGAATTCTTTAAAAAAAGCAACACAACCAAAACTGTTCCATCTCCTCAGTTCCTGAATCTTTGTTTTCCCTTCTTCCTTTCAGAATCAATCGCTAATTTTTGCTCAAGTTAATGTCTAGTGATTTTTCCTATATTTATTCTTTATTCTCTACTCCCCTACCACCACTTCCAAGAGTCAGGCCCTTCTGTCTCTCTCACTCTCTCCCTCTTTCTCTCTCTCACTTTCTTGCTCTCTCTCCCCCACCACTATCAAAAAGCGTTTCTTTTTTTGTAATTTATTGAATGAAAATGCATAGAGCAGTTGTTCAGTTTGCAGGTGCTGCTGACAGTACTGAAAAAGGCAGAGTGGTCCTGCGCTCTCAGGCCTGGCGTCTCTTCTCCACCACTCCCTTGGAACACAAGTCTTCAGCAAAGGATAGGATTTTAAAATACTAACACAAGTATGCCTTGCTGCTGTCAGAACTGTTGAATGACTCCATTAACTACAGATTTCATTCAAGATTCCTTATGTCCTAACTAGTTCCTGTCTAGCTCCATAACTTCACCTTTCTAGCCTCACTCTTATTTTTTACATCTGACAGTCCATGAATTTTAGATTCTTCATGCTGCTGTGAACCCCACAGAGAGGCCTGCTTATACTTAATCTCTGTCTACTATAGGATGCTCCCTACTCATTCTTATAGACGGTTGAAATTTGACCAAGAAATCATGTATAAATTCGTGGAAAATACTATTCTCCCATGCAATCTGCATGTGCTGATCCTTCTTACAATTTGCCACAATATTTCAAAATTATCTGTTTATTTCTCCATCTGTTTGGAAGATCATAAAATCCTTAGGAGTGACAAGGGTATCTTATCCACGTACATAACCTATGCTTCAGTACTTAGAAAGTACCCCATAAGTATTCATTAAATTCTCTCAAAGAATGTGTGTTCTTCTCCCAAGTCGATTGTCTGTTTTTTATCAGCTTGATTTAGTTTAGCTATATCATTACACACATCTTCTATCTAAATTGAAAATAGTTGCACAAGAGAACATATGTAGTGATTTTATTTCTGAATTTGCTTGTCTTGTCTTTTTTAACTTTAACATCTGAAGACTTACGTTTTCAACTTGAAGTCTAAGAACTTCTGGAATAGTTGTTTCATGCTTTAGTATATTTCTAAGGAATACAAGACAATCGCACTGAGGAAGATACTACGAGAGAACTTACCTGCATTCCATATCAGTGTTTCTAGGGTAAGCCAATGAAAAAATAAATAAATACATACATACATACATATATACATACATACATAACTTTCAGGTCTAGCTCATCCTGATTCCTCTAGAGGAGGAATCTCCTCAAATTAGACCAAACTGCTCTGCACTAATATTTACTTATTCCACTGGATGACTACCCCACCCCTCCACCTTTCTGTTACCCGGTTTATCTCCCACACTCACCTTTCACTCAGCTTTCTACCTGGTGAACTTTCAACTGTGTTTCAAACTCGATTTCAGCTATTACCTTCCCTGTTCAACCATCTTTGACCCAAAACACAAAGTTATTCCATTCTTGAATTCTGCACCAGGTTGTCTGTCTTTGTATTGTTGCACAATGACACATCTTCACTATAATTTCATCCCCAGTTTTTCATATTAGGTAGGAAATCCTTTAAACATGTTTTAGCCTATATTCTCAACAGAAAATTTAGTACCATAAATGTTTATTGAACCCAAGAAAGAGTAAGTGGTATATATTAATTTGTTTTAAAAATCCCCAGTATCAGGATTCCAGAATAGATGAAAAGACTTACAAAAAACTCATACACTCATACACCTGTAGTCATGTAATTGCTGACAAAGTGGTCAAACACATGCTAGAGGAAAGATAGGCTTTTTAATAGATAGTACTGGAAACACTGGGGAACAGCATGCAGAAAATGGAAACTAGAACCCTATCTCTCACTGTGTACTAAAATCAAATCAAAATGGATCAAAGACCTGAGTACAATGTAAGAAACTGTATCAGCTGAAGATAAGATAGAGGAAACAGTTGAAGCCATAGGCACAAACAGTGACTACTTGAACAGGACACCAAAAGCATAATAATAATATCCAAAATAAGCAAATGATACCACGTGAAATTAAAAAGTTTGTGCATGGCAAAGGGAATAATCCCCAGTGTAAAGACAACCTGCTGGATGGATGTCTTTGTTAGCTGCTCTCACGTTACAGGACTGATGCCTGCAGTATACAAAGGACTTCTAAAAGGGAACCCCCATAAGATAAGGAACCCAATTAAAAGTGTGTCAATGAACTGAATAGATACATCTTAAAATAAAAGTAACCAAAAAAGTATATTAAAATATTCAAAATATCTAGCAATCAAAAGTGCAAGTTAAAGTTACAACGAGATTCCATCACACACCAAACAGATCAGCTATCATCAAGAATACTGAAAACAAATGCTAGTGAAGATGCAGGGGACCTTGGGCTCCTGCACTGTTGGTGGGCGTGTACTAATATGATTACCATGAAAATCAATATGGCAGTTCCTCAAAAACTAAACATAGAAATACCGTTTGACCCAACTATACTACTCTTGGGCGTATTTCCAAAATAATTAAGGACTGCATACTATAGTGATACATGCATACTCACGGTTACAGCAGAGCAATTCATAATGGCTAAACTTTGAAACAAGCCTACATGCCAGTCAACAGATGAATGTATAAACAAATGTGAGAAACATATGTATGTATGTATGCATGAATGTGTATATATACATGTATCTATACATATGTGTGCGTGAGTGAGATGCAGAAAGTTAAATATGACATGATTTCTCTTATATGAAAATCCTCAAAATACTAAAATTAATAAATAAATAATTAAAATAAAAGAGAAAATAGGAAACCATGACGTAGATTTCTGGACGTAGGAAAGGGAATGAACAGGAGAAGAAAGAGTGGGATGAAAGATATGTTAAATGCATATATGAACTTACCAAAATAAAATCTATGACCATGTAAAATTAGTATGCACTAATAAAATAACAAAATAAAAATAAAAATATCTATAGTCTTTTTATATCAAAACATTTTGTTTACACAAATCAGAGAAGGTACTTAAATGTGAACTGTTAACTCTCTAGTAAAATATCAATCTGTATGGTTACTATTTTTATTCCAATCCAGGTATCAGTATTAATAAGATTGGTTTACTTTTCTAAGGTATTCTTATTAATTGTGTGATTGCTTTTGTTTTAATTTAACATAGGTCAGGGCCGGGAGTTTGGCTCACTGCCTTAAGCTCCTGCCCTGGCAAGTGCAAGATTGTGAGTTCAATCCCCAGTGCCGCAAAAAAAAAAAAAAAAAAAAGAAGAATAAAATAATTTAACATAGGTCAAGAGGTGAAAGTGTCTTAATCACTGTCAGAGATTCAGTGAAATATTTGAAAGCTTTTGTTCCAAATTGTATTATTTTTGTTAACAATATACTTAAAATTTTACATATTTCATGCAAAGCCTATTTACAAATTAGTGAGGATTACAAATTGACTACCAGTGAAAATGAAAAACAATGTGAATTATATATAATTAAGATGTTCCCTAATTCACACCATATTGTTTTATTACCATATAATCTTTTGCATATAATTGATTCTCATGAGAAGAAAAGTTGATTTAATAAAACAGTTTACTTCCCTGAAGATGGAAGGGAAAAATACACTTGTAAATTTAAAAGGCTTTGAAAATTATTATTATTATTATAATTTTGTCTTAGCCAGGGATATAGCTCAGTGGCATAAGTGCCTGCCTGGCAAGTACAAGGTCGTGAGTTTGATCCCTGGTACCAAAAATAATTATTATTTTGTCATTTTGAGATAGTGTCTTGCTATGCAGTTCAGCTGGCCTTGAGCTCACTTTGTAGCCCGGGTTGATCTCAAACTCACAATGATCCTCCTGTCTCAGCCTCCGAAGTGCTGGGATTACAGGCGTGCACCACCACGCCCAGCTTGGAAAATTATTTTTAAACATTAGATTAACAATACAATAAATGTTTCTAGTAAAAATGAATCCACAGGAATTATATGGGTATTAGTTATGAATTTTTTAATTCAACAAAGATACATCAAGCAGTATAAGTGCACTGAAAATTCATCCATTTTAGATGTAAAGCTCTCTAAATATGCATCTTATTTAAAGACTAATTCTCTTGGTAATCATATGTAAGGCAGTAGCTCAATTATTCCTCAAGAAAAGGTCACTTGCAGGAAAAAAAGTACGTATTTTTTTTTTCTAAAAGTGGTCTAATCAATTTTTAAAAAGCAATCACTAAATTCTAAAACAATGATCTGAGTTATTCTGTGTTCTGCTAGATTTGAAGGGCTACATTCACATTCTATGACTCACACAACTATTCATGGAAGCCACAAGAACAAATGTTGTGTGTGCTTTCTGCCATTCACCTCAGATACCATCCAGGAAAAGTAAAGCTTTCCTGTTCCAGCTGGATCGCAGTTAGTCTGGTTTCTCAAAGTTCACATAACCGATCATTGGTAGTCACATAAAAATCATTATATATTAAAAATGAGTATTAATAAAAAGTAAAAATTAAAAAATAAACAATTATTTTTAAAATGAAATCTATCTCATCAAAGTTTCTTGAGGTGGGGACAATATCAAAGAGAAAACTTTGTTCCTAAAGGATTGTATCTTTAATATTTTTCTAGTTAAAAGAATATAGTAATAATAATCAAAGTACCATGCTCCCTTGCTATACCTGCCCCTGCCATGTCCACTTGGAATCTATCCTAGACTCACAGAATTGTAGGTTGAGGGATCATCATGAGTCAAGAGAGGGATAAATTTAAATGAAACCTGAGTAATTGTTTTCTGTGTAAAAAAATTGTTCTAAAAGAGATTACAGAGTTTCATTTGCTAATTTGCATCACGGTCTTGGAAAAGTAGGAGGTTTAGATAAAAGTTTAAATATTTAGTAAATAATTGAAAGAACCATGTAGAAAAACATTAAATATGACTTACCCAATAGCACAACTAAGTGTGTCATAGCTAAATAATTAATATCACTCAAGTGAAGAATTTGATGAAATAAAAAAAAGGATTTGTTGAAATAGGAGTGAATGCTAGGTAAGAATTGCGGGCATTTGTTCTGTAGCTATGTGTGTCTTATGGTTGCATCAGGACTGCTGCCTTACCACTGAGGGCCACTTCTAATCTCTTGTTCCTGGTTTATTTTTCTTTATAGCACTCATCCTCTTCTGATGAACGTATTACACATAATCTGTTTCCTATTTTATCTCTCTGCCACAGACTTCTTCAGGGTAGGAATTGTTTTCTCAATTTACTTGCTGTTCTAGCTCAATGTCTAGTACATTGCCTGCTATTAAATAGCCACATAAAATTATTATTTAAATAATTAGAAAAAGCATCATACATTTTTACCATACTGTTGTCATGGGACAGGTACATATTCAAAATATTAAAATTCATTCTATCCTTTGACACCTCGTGGAGACATAGATACAGATATAGCCAAGAAACCTTACATTGTTATGAGTTAGAAAACTGGAGGAAATGTGTAATTACTTTCAAACTAACTGAGGAAAGAAATAAAGAATTAACTGAGGAAAGAGATAAAGTGAGACACAGTTATAAAGAATATAGTCTTATGACAAATGTGTGTTTTTATCTTATTTCTTCATGAAACAATTGCCTAATTAGGGCTATTGTAAGACAGACCTGCACTAAACAGTTTAGAGGAAGCCTAGAGCCAGAAAGTAATTCCATCATTTAACACCCTTTTAGGTACTTGCTATAACTGCTTTGGTGGTTACATAAGTGACCTGTTTTCACTATCAACTTGTCAATATCAGCATGACACTTAGTTTAATTTGGTCAATAAAATTAGTTCAAAATTATTTCTTGTGTTCCGTTACATTTTCCCTGGAATATAATATTTCTGAGGAAGGTAAATCACAATATCAACTACAAGTATGGTCTGATTTAAATTTTCCCTTTTACTTGTATTTCTCCTTTAGGCAGAAGAGATCCCACAATTGCATAGCATCATTAGCACATATGCTCTATTGAATGGCACCAACCAATCAGAAAAGCAAGAATGGATTATCACAATGAAAACAAAACAAACGTGGATTTAGTGGCCTTTCTCCAAGAATGCCAAAGGAAGCTTCTGACCACTTAGGCTAGAATGTTAATAACTCATGCCACTTCAGCACTGACAGCTCTGAAGTGAGAGGCCACTAATCTCTGTTTGTAATATCCACAGTTAAAGGAAATAATAAGTATTTCTTTTTAAGCATAGGATAAGCATTAACTGTCTAAAAATTTGGAGAATGTTATACATGTCTGAAAGTTAGAGAAAAAAAGGAGGCAGCAATGCACAAAGATGCACTTTTCTTACTCCCAAACCAAAATATGTGACTAAAGTGGTATGCCATCTTCAAGTCCAATCAACTCACAATGAACATTTTGCACTATACGTAGAAAGAGGTTGTACTAAAAATGATCCCTCTATTTTTAGTAGATCGAGTCATAAAAGAATCCTTGCTCACGAACTGATTCTTCAGATCTAAAATGGAATCTGCTGATTCGCTCTACATTATTCAAGACTATAAAAAGGAGACATTTTAACAGTCCCAGGTTCAATTAAGCCTTGACTTCTTTCCTGGAAGAAATCTGCTATGCATCTTGTTCTCACAAAGTTTGGATGGCATTATTTACAATTTGCTCCTTGAGGAATGCCCCGCTCCGAAAAGTCTGGTTGTCATTATAACTTATGTCCTAACCTCATAATTCTCTGACAGCTCCACTGGACACCCTTCATTTAGTTAGCAGGCAATACACGACTGCCTTACTGATGACCACTCAACTTTAAGGAACCAAAATAAGAGTGTGCATTTATGAAATCATGCTATTAAACATCAACTTTTCTGCTTATTAGTTTTGCTCAAAGGCTAGTATTGGAAAAGACAGAGTGAATATTACAGTAGCTATAAGAAAAAACTAATTTAAATCTATAATTTTCAAATTGCATATTTAAATTAGTTTACATAGCTATAATAGCAATTATTTGATGACAGATAAATTATAATTATTATATTGTTCCACATATTATTTTCCTTAAATTTAATGAATGCTCAATTTGTTTTTCCCCTTAGAACCTATCCTTTTGTTTGATTTAACAAACTTCACGATCTGACTTGCTCTTTGAATTACACAAAATTTATTCTTTTAGATACAGTGTTAAAGAAACTGAAGAGGCTTTTAAATTTTATTTAAATGCAATATAAAAAAAGAATTTACTAATTATATTTAACAAACGATATTGGATAAAGCTGACTAGGAGTGTATTTCCATCATTAGATTTTGTAGCAGAGTCAAATAGAGGGTTAAATTTTAGAAACTAGTTAAATTCTTTGTATTTGTACAGATTTTACTTATTGTTCTTTTTGCTTTCCTTTTAGCCTTACTTTAGTTCATTAGATGCTGTAATATCTCCCTTGTCTGTGACAATTTCCATTAATATCTCAAAGGCAGCTATTAAGTCTCATTACAGGAAAAGATTATAGAAGGATACTGCGCACAATAACAGTGAAGATAAAGACAATAGTCACATTTTCATTTATTTCTTTGTTCTTAAGATGCAAATCAATCGTGAAGCTCTTTTTTGCCTGCTTTTCTCAGCTTATACTTTCAAAGCTTTTGGAAAAGGAAAAATCTCTATAGCTAAACAAAATCTGGTATTTGAATTATTCCTTTTCCAAAATGCAACAAAGAAATGTATCTGCTGTCAGAAATTTGCCACTCTTATAACTCTCAGAATCTCATTGTCAGGACATTGACAAAAACTACTAGTTTTATCTTTCATAATTTGCAAAAATTAACCGTAAGCTATAATGAAGCTAATTAGTGGTTGCTGCAAAGACACTTTATAAAGTGTTCATTATTACCAGGAATAATCCATCATTATATCACAATACTTAAAACATCAGTTCTTACACAATTATCTAAATATATCCATGAAAATTATGCCTGAGTAAAACTGAGTCAAATCTCAAGAAACAAACTCTTCATGAGCCTGTAGTCTAAATAGAATTATTTAAAACTAAATATGTTAGTGCCTTTTACAATTTATAAGAGGTTTCAAGTTCATGCCATGTTGATATTTTTCTATTTAAAATGTATCAAAATGTTAGTATTAAATATAAACATCAGATGATTTCCATTTACGGAACCAGAAAGTGGCATAAGCAAGAGAATACATAGGTCAGATATTTTAACCCCTATTGTCACTCTATGTTTTTTAATTTTTTGAAGTACTTTAATTTAATTTTAAATTCTACATTGTGCACTAAATATAGATAAAGGCATAATCAGTCACTTTGTTTTTTCTCAACAGTCAAAAGCTAAATATTGAAATCAATTACTAAAATTTGTGGTTGCACTTATATGAGAAACATAAGATATAAATAAAGAGAAAAATGAAAGATAGTTAATAAGAAGTCAGGAGATGGATCTTTCTCAAAGGGGAAGGGGACCAAGAGTTGGAGGGAGGGAAGGAGAGTAGGGAGGCGAAAGGGACAAAAAGAAAATTAAGATGTGTTAGGTGCACACACCAGCTCCCCACAATGAATATAAACATTATGCACTGCAAACATGTACTACTAAAAAAATTTTTTAAAAAGAAAATGATATGCCTCATAATGAATATTAGTTACAAGAATTTCTGCAATAGGCATTATTATACTTGTAGAATTAAGTGTTTATGAGTTTCCATGCCAGGATTTCACAGGAAGACTCTCTTAGGGCGCTCCTGCTTACATTTTCTGTCTTCCTTTAGCCTTAGACGAACAGTGGCCCTCCTCCCGCCTCCGTGCCCCTCATGCCTGGAGTCCCCGTGTCCTTCTCCTTCCAGTCCCTGCTCCACAGAAGGGCTCATTCCTCACAACACTCCCACCCCTTTACTCTCATTCCTCGCCTAAAATTTCACTTCAGAATAGTTAGTATTTGACTCTTTTGTTTTCTAAACACATATTGTCTCATCTGTCACATGCTGCCTGCTCTTTGTTTTCAGCTCTTGTCCAGAGATGCTCACTTGGCAACTGGTATTAGCTTTCTTGACAACAAATTTTAAAATGCCAGTTCAATATATTCCTCTATTTTCACTATGGCACATGACTGAAACAATCAGATTTTCTTCATAGGAAAAGGCAACACCCTATCCTAATTCCAATTCTTCAATATCCCGCACTCTTGTTCTTCATAAATATGTGTGCATCACTAGAGATTAACATATATTTACGTATATTCATATACACAGTCTAATGATATATCTACTAGGAATCCAGACAGATTTTAGCAAATATGTGTAAAATAACAACTTTTGAAGTCTGATTTTGTAAGATTTCTGTGCATCCCAGTTGTAAAGGCATAATAGCAAGAAATGGTATATAAAATTCTACTTGATCACAGAATGTATTAGGATATCACTCTTCCTTTCATATATATAGAGAGAGAGAGGAGAGAAAGAGAGAGAGAGAGAGAGAGAGAGAGAGATTAGAAAATAATATGTAGAATTATTCTTGACTTTTCCAAGGAAGAGGATATATGTGTATATCTAATGGATGACACAAAGAGAGAGAGATCCCCTGGTCCACTTTCAAGCAAAGTTCTGTATACAATTTGCCATCCTTAGATCTTCACAAAGAAAATGGGTAAATTTCCTCCGATATCAAATAACTGTGAATTTATACATATTTTTAGTTTAGTCACAATGACTTTTTGGAGGAATCATATCTTAAAAACTTGTAAAGCCTCGTGTTTGGTGGAACACAGTTTAAAACACATATAGCTGTAAATCCTAAAATGTCATCTACTCTTTTTCCTTATGTAGTATTTCTTAAGTCCTCCAAGTCCTCCAGCCATTCCATGACTTCTCTCTCATCTTTGACTTTTCCAGCCTCTGAGTCCAAGTCCAACCACAGATAAGACCACCAGTACAGCATTCATTCATCTCATTTCACCTCTCTCCCATTGCCACAACCCATGAGTCCTCACAGTCTTCATTTGGTGAAATACCTTCAAAGCTTTCTAAATCAAATACTCAGCAGTAAGACGTATTTTATCACATAAAATATGCTTGGTTATTAATTATATACATGTGCTACTCTATTCATAAATTAAGTACATTTAATATATGCCTTCAAAACAATGTTCAAATATAAGCTAAATATGAAATAAATAATACTTTGTGACTTCTTAACCCTGATTAATTTATAATATAATTAATTTGGTGAATTTTCAAGAACACAGATGCTGAGGGCAAGATGCAAGTCATCGCGCTCATTTCGTTTTCTTTACTGCTTTACTCCACTGAGTCCTAACAGAAATCATAGTGTGGCTGAGTAAAAGCGTCATTCTGCTATATTCTGAATTTTGGCATCTGCTTTCTTTGTTCATATTTTCAACTCGCAGATTTATTGCATTTTTTAAAGCTTCATACATGTGATGTAAGAGTTTGATTCCTTTCAATTTATAACATAACTCACCTGTCTGCTTAATTAGCTATCCATACATTGTGTTGCCTTCTAAAAGCCATTCTGGTAACAAATCTGGGTGATCCTCTTAAACCCACCTGTTTGATAGAGTCCCTATCCTTTCCTAGCGACAACCAATATTATAGGCCATCGTGTGTAGAATTATAAAAAGGGTTTTAGTATCCAGAGACACACCGAATTAGGGAAAGGTTGAGATGTTTATCAGGTTTTAGGAAAAGTTGAATATAAAGAGAAGTTCTAATATTTCCTCCATCACTCCAACTATAACTTTCATTTGTATATAGATGATTACCAACCTTTATTTCATTATATTCTAATTAATTCCTCACCATTCTCTGATCTTTCTATTCAAGTAAAAGCTACCTGAAGGTAGAGTAAAATATCATCGCCAGGTTTGTTTTTGATGACAGTAGCAATACTGGTACACAAAAGTTAATAAGTGTTTGTTACATCACAGAATAAATTGGAGAGCTATCATTATTTTTAAAGTATGACTATAACTATCCTTCACATATTTGACATAGTTCTTAATTTGTCACAGATTTGAGTTATCTTGTATCTTTTTTCTGTTCATACAACCCTATCTTTTTACCTTCAAAGTCAAATGCTAATTCCTGCTTGATTTCCCACAACTTATTATTACACATTTAGATTGCAATGTATAATCTTACTCTTTATCTTAATATATTCAAACTTGTAGGCTATCAGTAGGAATTTAATGAATATTTATTTAATTGATAATTTATTTCATTTTAAAGAATTTATCACATTTTACTTGGATTAAAGTGATTTACCTATGCATTATTTATTGATTCTTCATTTTAGTTTGCTTAGTAACAAGCCCCAGGTGTTATCATATATGAACTCTACATTCTTCTCAAGCCCAATAGAGTTTCCTGTTCCTATATTTTCATCGAACACTTATTTAATTTAATGCTTAATAGAGTGACTGTTTAAAAAGTACATTCATACTAAATTATTCCTCCCCAAAACAAAGAGAAGCATAGAAGCATATTATATACAGCAATCACATGATCATTAATCTTATTCCCAAATCCATCGTGACAGAGAATATTCCTCAGTAGTACATATTTACACTCACACTCGTTGAATTTTGTCTATTAATATTAAAATTTTTAAACACTGAAAACTATGATTTTACCCTCACTGTAGCACAAGTCCTGGCATGTACATTCCATGTGTCTTGAGATTCATCAGCAGCTTTTTTATATTTAGTTTTTTTATTAACACTTGTTTGGAGTACACAGTGATTACTTTCATCATGAGGAGTTGGTACAAGTACATGACACATCTTTGTTCTCATTTTCATCCCTTTATCCTTCCCTTCCTTTTCCCTCCCTTTCTCAGTCATTTGCTCTTTTGCAGAAGATTGAAAACTCTGTTTTCTACTACATATCTTTTATTTTACTCTTTAATTTGAATTTTTTGTAAAAAAGAAGTCATGATAGTTAATTTAGATTTATTTATTAATATTTACGCTGACATATTTCAGTTAGCATTATGATCTCAGTGTATCTATTTTTCTTTCAATCATAGACACTAATCTTGAGAGAATGGAAATCATAAACTATGATATAAGACCAAATCTACCATCCACAAGGATCTAAAAGGACCAAGTCAACTTCTTAGGGCAAAGAGAAAAATTCAAGCATTCAAAGTTGAAAACTTCACAACATATACTTTTTAAATAATTTTTCATCTGGTTAACATCTTATTTAATAGGGAGGTTATAGTAATGTTAGGATGCTTTCCTGGGATGTAATGAGAAGGAAACAAAACAAAGTATTATCAACATTAAATAGTTCATTGATATAATGTCATAGAAACATAATATAAAATGATATCAGATGTTCTTTAGTCCACTCTGATTTTCAAATGTCCATTGCCATTACTCATGCTAGTTTTTTGTTTGTTTGTTTGTTTGTTTTGTGGCACCGGGGATCAAACTCACAACCTCGCGCCTGACAGACAGGTGCTTAAGCCACTGAGCTAAACTCCCGGCCTTTCATGCTAGTTTTTAAAGGCAGCAACATTCAAATACCTATGTTGTAATCTTGGAAACTGTATTTTTCATTCACTCATTTGTTTTAGCCCAGTGACCATAGATCAGCCCCACACAAATTTCTAAAAGCAACTAAAGCAGCTCCTTTTTCACAAACTTAGTAAAGGACACTGGAAGAAAAAGAAGTAACAAGCATGAACAACGTTTATAAGCATGTGATTGAAATTTTTAGTGAAAAATAATGAAAGTCATATTAAACATCTGAAATTGGAATTTTTTGCATAAAACCAAGATCATTTTACACCGTAAGACTAAACTGAACAGTCTCAAAAAACGCTCACTCTCAAAAGAGCAGCCCTAAACCTAATGTGGACTATTCCAGGAGTAGCCCGTCAGACGCATGGTTGAAGGATTAATGCTTTCTACGACACGGTAAGAGAATGAATATGGTATGATCTATCCCTAGAAGAAAGCAAACAAAGACTGTACTCTATGAAGGGGAATTACAAAGTTGTAAATTACATTGTTTTTCAGGAAACTCCCTAGATACCAAATTTTTAGTCAGTAGAGTTAATTTTATTTTCTTACTAAGATGTCATGGTATTCAGAAGGCGCTTTTAGGTAATTTTCAAGCATCAAATCAAAGAAAAAACCAAGCACCCCAAATTTGATGCATGCTTTGGCAGTAAATAAAATGTGAATTACCAGTAAAATTGTATCACTTATACTTATTTTGTACCTGTCTCCAACATATTGCATTAAACCTAAAAGATATGACAGTTTCAGATGTCTCTGATTCTAAGAATGTTTTCTAGAACTCTTAAAGAAGGCATTAAGAAAATATCATCTAAACTGAGCATGTGTCTACTTGGGTTTCAATCTCTTAAAATCGACTTGGACTACCTAAGTTAATTTAAATCAAGAGAAATAAATTGCCTTGCAATTAGTTGTCTTGGAACTGTCTTGGAATGGGCTCTCTACCACTTGTGATTGCCAAAAGAATTTTATCTCTAGGTCTTACGTTCCTGAAAAAGTGCATTCATATAATCAGTTTACATCCTTGTACATCTTGAGCAGGACAATAGAGAGACAACTAAGAAACTACAAAACTACAAGCATACAGGAGGCAGCTTCCAAAAGCAGAAAGAGCATAGACTTTGAATTCAGTAGTATTGTATCTGAATTCATGTCTGACCAGTTTTGAAAATGACGAGACTGGATCCCATATTTCACTCTTTTTACTGAAATATGCTCTAATATTTCAAAGACTTATACATAAATTCTAACAGCACAAAATTATTGAGAAATAGTATTATTATTGCTTTATTATAAGACTATGCATGGAGGAGATCTTTAAACTACATGAAAGTTTGAATTCTAACTGAAGAATGAAAACCTGTTTAACCACCAGTCACCATATAAACAGTTATAATGGCATCAAAAGCTACAACACCCTTCATCCAATGGATAATTGGTAAATGTTTATCACTTAACACAAATCTCTGATGGGAAGCATCTGTAAATTCTCTCACAATGGAAAATTTCATATTACTGAAGATTATCAAATTAAATCCTAAAAATTTAATAATTTCTTGCAAGGTGGAAGGAACCACTTCAGTTCTCTGCAGAAATCCAAGTCGTCTCTTTTTGCCTAGAGTTACTCTGTCTCCTGATACTGGTAATATTTACCTCCTTGCTTTCCTTTCAGTTTTGCAGTGTGTGCGCCCAAATGTATTATATATGTTGGAGCCTAAATTCCTCTTAAATTTTGTATGTTAAAATCCTAATACCAAAGGTGAAAATAGCATTAGGAGCTGTGCTGTTTTGGGAGATGTTGGAGGCCTCATGATTGAGATTAATGCCCTTATCAAAAAGGCTTTAAAGAAATAGCCTTTTCCTCCATATGAGGACAGTTCAAGAGAGCACCATCTAATAGCTGAGAAAGAGGCCCTAACTAGGCATTGAGTATGCTGGTGATAAGATCATAGACTTCTCAGTCTCCACAACAGTGAGGAATAGTTTTACTAGTACGTAAAATATTCAGTTAATGGCAATTTTTCTTTGGTAGCCCAAATGGACTAAGATGTGCATGTGTGTGTTCCTGAAATAACTGTTACTTTGCCTCACTTTGAACTATATACCAACAGTATGTAATGTATTCACCTATACATTGCTTCTTTTACACAATAAGATGTGCAGAATTTCACCTATGTTTTATGTATATATCTAGTTCTTATATTTAACATGTGTAACATTTCTTCCTGTTAATGTATCGTAAGTTATATATCCATTCTGTTAGTAGATATTCTGATATTTGCAGTTACAGGCTATCATGAACAATCCTGTATGAATATTTTTCATTTCTCTGGATATAAATTCAAAAAATTTTTTCTACAGTATTTAGAAGGAGAAAATTTGGCTGAGTGTGGTAGTACACACTTGTAATTCCAGCACTTGGAAGGTCGAAGCAGGAGAATCACAGAGTTCAAAGCCAGCCTGGGCTACATAGTGAGTTCAGAACCTGCCTGAACCACTTGGCAAGACCCTGTTTCAAAAAACCAACCAATCGATAATAAAATAAAGAGAAATTTTATTATCATTTAAATTTGTAGCATACCAATAGTAGAATTTCTGCTGTACGATCTCAGGCCCAATTTACCAGTACTTGGTACCATTAGATATAGTTTTGGTTTTGGTTCTGGTATTTCCTAAAAGAATATTTTAAATGGTGTGTCACTGTGGTTTTTAACTTCTATGATTACCTAGAAGATTCATTCCTTTACATTTCCTTTATTGTTTTTAACTTTCTTTTCTGTCTTTATGTTTTGCTTCAATTGAGTCTGGGTCATTTTAATAAAGAATTCAGTAGTATGGCTCTTTATATAAGGTGCCTATGTCTCTTACATGTTCTGCATATATCATCAAATCTGATTTATATTTTCAATCCCTTTATTACGACTTTCATAAATAGCATTTCTTAATTTATCAAGTTTTTCTATTATGTTTTAAGAACTGTTTTCTGCTGGAAAATAAAGATCTATATCTGAATTATTTTTTATACAGTGATAATTCTCCCCTTCAAATTTACATTTTTAAACTCATTAGCAATTGATTTTTTTAGAATGTGCAACCAGGGAACAATTTCATTTTTTAGATGATAACTAATATTTTATTCATTGTTCCACACAACAATCTTGGTTTTACCCTTCCCATCTTATTATTAAGTTTTCAATATTATTTAGTTATGTGCTACTTATTTATCTTTTCAATTTTTCCACACCATATCTTTGCCCACATTCATGTTTCTTTATTCCAGGGAACATTCTTAAGAATATCCTTTGGCTGGATACTTTGATAAACTGATTTTTGTCTTCACTCTTAAAAGATACTTTGGCTTATTGTAGGATTTTGGCTTATTCAGGTTGGCATGCACTTTTAATTTGGGAAGGAACAGAACTTCAGTTGTTCAATTTTCTTCTTTGAAAGCAAATTTTAATTCTGGTTGCTTTCAATATTTCTTTGCCTTTTATATCCTACAGAGTCCTGAGTTATTGTACTGAGTTATTGTCTCCTCAAATATAATAACTCTGCAACATTCTTCTTCTTTCTGGAATTGTGATTAGATAAATGTCAGAGTATATTGCTGTATTTTTCTTATCTCTTAATCTCTCTTTTATATTTTACATCATTTTTTTTCTTGCTACAGTTTGACTTATTCTACTAACCTATCATTTATAATATCTAATCCACTGTTAAACAGATCATCACTAATTTTAAGTATATCATTTTTATAATTTCTACAATTCTATTGGTCTGATTGCCAAACTTCTGTGGCTTTTATAGTGTCTTTATACATTATCTAACCTTTTAATAAGGATGAACTCAGTTACTTTATAATCTGTCTGAAAAGTCCCATATCTGAAATTTCTCAGGTTTGTTTATGGAATTCTACTGTCTACTGGAGTTGAGTATAAAGCTTTTTTTTACATCAAACTGCTCGTTCTTTTACATAATCAGTTGGTGGTAGAATTTTGCTGCAGCAGGCCCCTCGAGCCGTTAGAGACAGGGAAACTGTCAAATATATTACTTGTGGCATTTTTATACCACTCAGGCAAAAGGCATTTTTGTGGCGCATTCATGGAAAGACCGCCTTGTCATTGCAACAGCTTGAGGATTTCCCTTCCCTCCTTGGCATCTCTGGGTTCCCAGGATGATGTAGAGTGAGGACCAATCCTTACCTCTGTCACACTTACACTGAAAAAGTAGATTTTAGGGTCCTGTCTTTTTTAAAAATTAAGTTTATTGGTGCAATTTAGATATACATTATGATCACATTCATCATAGGGAACCTTCACCTGTATCTGATATATCTTAGTTCTTTTTTTCTCCCATTCCCCTCCCTTCAACCCCTCTTCCCCTCATTTAAAAATCTTTCCTTAAATTTTGTCCTTTTTTTGCCTCATTTTCTTCCCCCTCCCCATTTCCCCTTTCCTTTTGAACTATTTCTTTCTATTTCATAATGCCTATCTATTATGTGCAGTATGACAATTCTTCAAAAAATTACGAGGGCTCGGTTGACCTAGCTATTTGCCCTCTTGGTAGGGACCTGTTTTAAGCAAGCAGACTTAAACCCCTATTTGAGTGGACCCACAAGGCCTTGCAAAACAGATTCCAGTTTTCCCTGCTTCCACAAATGCTTCAGAGACAGGAAAAAGCAGTATGCTTCCCCCTCTGAATCCTCTCCTCCATGGAAATGTGGGCTTCATCATTTCTTAGTATTTATGGTTTGCAAACTTGAAATATTTTCAAAAATATATTTGTTATCATATTTAATAATTTGTTCATTTCCTAGGAATCTAAAAACGTAAGTTTTATAAAATTATCTTGCAGAAGAAACTGATATTATATTTATATCTTGAAATCCATACACCACAAGTAAAATGTCTGACAAATTTGACTTCATAAAAAGTTTAAACTTTTGCACTACAAAATATTTAAAAGAAAGTTTAATTACTGTCTTTTTGAGTAGTTTGTAGTACGTAAGTTTTAAGATGTATATATAGTCAGATAATTATTGATACACATATACACAGGTGGATATGAAAAGTATTTAAAAATTAAGGGCTTATGAGAGGATGGGAAAGGGAGGTAAAAAACTAAAATGTGTTATGTGCAGGCACCAATGAATGTAATCATTATGGATGAAAACATGTACTAATAGTGTTTTAATTTTAAGAAAGAAATTAACCAAATGTGAATAAAGAATATCATCAATGGCTACACAAAAGAAAGAAAAGAGGAAGAAAGAAGAGAGGAGAGAAATGGCCAAATAAAATATAAAGGAAATGCTTAGTTTTACTCATTATTACAGCAAAGAACCCAGAAGAATTAAAAAGTGGAAAAATAGTTACCTATTGCCTAGTGTCAGCAATGTACATGTAAGTTTTAGGGAGGAAATTTAAAATAATTACCGATATGTTAAACACTTTCAAATTTTTGCCTAGCTTCTTATGTTTTAGGAATTTCCCTTACAGATACTGGTACCTAAGCAAAAGATACATGCATTTGCATGTTAGATAGCATTGTTTAATAGGAAAATACCTGGAAAAAATCCTAAATGACTATTGGAAAGAAATACTTAAGTACACTATGCCACTGCTCATGCATAAAATAGAATACCATGAAAACATTAAAAGAAATTTAAATTATCTACTTAAGTTCACATGTAAAAACTTCCATGTAAAATTCCAAGCTATATATGTAATTTTTGTCTTTTAAAAAAAGCAAAAAACTATATGTATATAATATATGCTATATTTAAAATATACACAGAAAAGATGCATAAAAATTGTTAATAATGTGATATCTGAGTCAGACCAAGCACTTCAGGGAGAGAAAACATCGATTTACTTTAAAACCATTCAGAGTCTGTGGGTGTTTTTGTGCAATGAACATGGGTTACATTGTACTAAAAATTCATTGGAATAAAAAAGCATATATGTGCTAATTTATTGACATCAATATTCAAAATAGTTGTAAAATAGTAATGTTGAGAAAACTTTAAGTAAATTATGACACTTCATTTCTTATAATATTGTTCTTTCATCCATAATACTTTCAAATAAATTTGATAACATTGAAAATATTCATGATGAAATGTTAAAAAGTATGACATATATACACATAACATGATTTAAATGTTATTTTAAAAAGAGAACGTACACATATACACCATAACTGACAAAATCCCTCAAAACACTAGCAATCATTTTGGATAGTGGCACTTATTTTTATTTCCTCTTTCATAGTTTTCTTTATTTCTAAAGATTTTTAAATTGAAAATTCATTATGTCAGTAAGTATAGAAAATGGAATTATTACCTATGTAAATGATTTTAAATAAACATTTAGAGACATAGTAAAGGATTAGATAAAATTATTTATCCTTGAAAGTTCATTTTTCTATTTTAAACTTCAGAACAGCATATAAATATATATGGAGTTCTTGACTCACAAAGTAATCACAAGTAAGTAAGTGGCTAAATGAGTCCATGATACAAGTTTCATCATATTTATACTTATTCTTTCTAGAAATAGCACCATTCTCCTGGCTTCCTAGTGTGTGATCATATGACATATTGTCTAAAGAAGAAACACAACAGCACTATGACCATTAAACAAGTCTATTATCTTTCTCTCTCTCCTACCTCCTTGGTAAGAAAAATCTCCTACACAAAAGTAAACCTCTTCACTCATTAGTTTTTATCACAAGTTCTAATGAATACCATCTTGTAAAAAATAATTTGTTAAGTATTACTAGACAAGTTCCAAAAAATTTATTCTAATTTAATGCCATAAACCTGTGTGATTTTTCAAGCATTCAAAGCAGAATGTTCTTCTCTTTAGTATTTTGAATTGTAGTTATTGTCTGTGAATTTCATGAGAAATACCATTATTAATAGCTTTTTTGATAGCCCAACTATTTGCATGCAAAGAAAGTGTTTGAAACTTAATACTTATACTGATTACCTGCTTCAGGGAAATTTTAAGACAATAAATATATATCTACCTGAGATAAAAAGTTCTATTTTCAGTGTGATGAGGGCTCAAGGAATATTTAAAAGCAGAAAGTCTCTGAGATGAGCAAGTGTGAAACCTGCCAAACTCATGTTATTAGGGTTTCAGAGTCTGGTTTCATTGCTCTCTGAGAAGGGAATTTTTACTGTCAGAAAGCTGAATTCAAAATCTACATTTTCCAAGTTAAACACTAAAGCTTTGTCTAATTTTCTTTACAACATGAAAACAGCCTATATTTCTCACGTTTTTTTCCCACTATGTATGTTCTATGGGACCACAGATTTTGAACAAATAAACTGCAGAAACGAATTAGCTATGTGCTTTGCTTTTTTTGCATTATCTACTTTTTGTTACTTTCAAATATTTGTAATAATTTGCCACTGCATATATTCATTGTATACAATTTCATAGTCATATTCAGCAATATAGATTGTCATTCCATCATGTATTTGGTGAAACAATTGTAATAAATGAATTCGTGACAATCTAAAAGTTCATGAGACGAGATAATTAATAAGGAATAAAATGGTGTTATGGTTTGCATTTAGATGCCCTCCCAAAGCCTCATGCTGTCATGGGGAGTTGGGCCTTTCAAATGCAGCTGAGTCTAGCATTTGTGGTTGGTTCATTGTCTAGTACTGGGATTGGCAGTGAGCGTGGCGCCTGCCCAGGGGTGGGTAGCCAGCATGACATATAAGAGAAGGAAGGAGGTGTGACCCTCTTTTGCCCATTCTGCTCTTGTCACTTGCAGTTGCTATGAAAGGTTGCCCCTTAGCCATGCCAACCTGCCTTCGAGTCAGCTGAGCATGGATTGAAACCTCCAAAAACTGTAAGTTGAATAAACATTTCCTCCCTTCATTTTAAGTGTCAAGTATTTTGACTCAGCAATGAGAGAAAAGTAACCAAGACAAATGGTAACTAAGATAATAGAACACATCAATGCAATTCTCTATTCAGTGACTTTAAAAGAATAGAATACAGTCATCTACTATTTCAAAATGTATTTATCTCTCTCTATATGTTAGCTATTATAACAAAAGAAATTGAAAAATTATTAGATTTATCGCTTTTTTCCTTTGAGAGTGAACTTTTAAAATAGCTTTTATTTTTTCATAAGGTAAGAAACTTTTAGAAAAAATTTGAGACTGATTGGCACATAAGAACATATTTTTCTTTTTAAATTGTGCTGAACTACTTTTAGCACTCTTTGCTATTTTCATTTACCTTATTTTTATTTATTATTCTCTGAATAGTAGTTAACTAGTCATAAAACTGCTTCCAAGTAACCTGAAAATTATTTTGCATATGAATACATACATATGATTCTGAAAAACTTTGCTTTTAGATAAGGAAAATATATGAAAGGCAAATATTTAACAATGTTAATCAAAATGAAAAATGCTTTACCAAGCATGGTATTTTCATTCTGCAATAATTGAAACAATTTTGCTTACATATATTCCTTATTTTTACTTACTGCAATTATTATATTTGGTTTTCAGAATACTTTATTAAAAATATTTACATGTCTAAATTTGACTAGCTTCAAATATACCAGCTAAAATATAGTAAACCTTGAATACCTAATATTTGTGCTAATCTATCATACATTTTAGTCAAACAAGAATAATATGAATATAAACTGAGATGATTTCAATAATTAGGTTTAGCAGGTAGTAATTATCTTGAGAAGAAAAGGCAATAAAATAAGTTAAAACAATTTAAAGAAATTTACTATGAAAACTTACAATTTTTGAATTTTTAAGCCTTCTCATCTTTTTCTAGAGAGCAAATGCAATCAACACAAAAGTTTTGAATTTCTTTTAAGATTTGGAAACGTTAGTATTTATAGTTATTTTAGCCCAATAGAACAAGAAGAGTTAAGCTTTTGTATTAGTTTGATGCCAGTCAATACAAACTCACTTTTTATTTTTGAAAACAGATTTAATCAAATAGTTTTCAATTGTCACAAGTTTGAAGGGGTGGCTAATTTGTTTTATCTTCACATTACTTGACTGGTTTTCTATTTTAGCACTCAATATATATTATTCCCTTGTAAAGAGAAAGAGAAGAATGTTGACAAAACTTTGTGACAAGATCCAACCATTTTTTTACCTCTACAAAGAAACAAAACTGAGAACAAAATGGCCAAACAGTTATCCTGCACATCGTACCTATTTTCTCAGGAATCTATAATAATATTAATTGTTTATGATAGTAGACTTAAAGTATCATGATAAAAAAGTTTACATATGTGTAATTAATACTTTAGAGAATACAAGGACATAAAAGAAAGCAGTACATTATCAGGCAAGGAAGCTAGTCAGCATTTTTAGAAGTGAACAATTATCAAATCATGTAGCCTAGGCTACAAAGTGAGTTCAAGGCCAGCCTGAACTGTATGGCAAGACTCTGCCTCAAAAAGACAAAATATATATATATATATTAAATAAATAAATAAAAATGGGAATATAGAATAAACAAGGAAGAATTACATCTGCAATAAAGATGTTATTTCATTTATGGTTTTAATAGGACACTGTATTTTAGTCTTTGTCCCCAAACCATAGTTTTATCCACTTGATTATACCATGAATTAGTATGCAGTAATAATAATATTGGCATAATACTATGTAGCCACAAAGCCCAAACAAGTTAATCATACTTTCCTCAAGTGTCTTAACTCCTGAAGGCACTGTACCCAGCATCTAGCACAAGGTTGAACCATATTTATTGTTTTCAAAATGACAGCTGTTGAAGGAAAGAGATATTCCTTGGGCCTGAACTTGGAAAATTTAATTTATTAGCATCTGATTTTGATATCTAAATTACTCTCAATTAATAAATGAACCAACAGTGGAGACAAGAATAGGAATAGTTGTCACTCAGTCCAGGCACTCAGTACACAGCTGTGGACACTTTCAGACTTGGTCTATGAGAGATAAAATTTCTCTGGATTTAAAACATAAAACAATGGATATGTTGACCACTATGATAGTAAACCAGCCTAAGATTTCCTTCTGGAACTACAATTTATTAGAATCAAATATTCAAATCTTGTTGTTTTTATTCTAACTCTAACTATACATGCCAAATGGGAGAGCCATCAAATTTATATCCCAAGCACAGCTATTGCCCAATTAGATACTCTTGGAAATCAGATACTTTGTATAAAGTATGGGTGGGTGTTAATTCTTCAAGTGTTAAAATGAAGTTCCATAGTATAGTACCATAGGAAACTATTTTTAAACCACCAAGCTGCAGAAACTAAGAACTACCTCTCACAATCTTATCTTACTACTGTTTACTCAAATAATTAAAACTAAGCTAGATGATTTTGCCCAAATGTCGACTGATATTCTTGACAAGTGAAAATTGTAACCTTTATATCTCCCGTTGTGGTTTGTTTAAATGGTCCCCCAAAGCCTCATGAAGTCATGGAGGTGGCTGAGTATAGTGTTTGTGACTGGTTCCTTGTCTAGCGCTGGGATTGGCAGTGTGAGTGCTGCACGTACCCAGAGGCACATAGCCAGCATACAATATAAGGTAGGGAAGGAGGCATGCATTTCCCCTTTTGCTCTTGTTGCTTGTAGTCGCCTTGTTGCCCCAGTTCCATGCCACCTTGCCTTGGAGCCAGCTGATCATGGACTGAAACCTCCAAAAACTGTAACCCAAATAAACCTTTCCTTCCTTCACTCTGGGTGTCAGGTATTTTGTCTCAGCAACGATAGAAAAGTAACCAAGAAACCTCTATTATCTCAGATTTGAAAATGAACTCTGTTGATTCTTAATATACATTTATTTTATTTTTATCGGTGTACCTTCTTTATTTTTTATCTGCATTAGTTATCTAGATAAGTTGATTTTAATTTACCAGGTTTTAGATTGTACTTAAAATTTGTTTTCACCTAACAATATTGTTTTTCTTTTTATTTATGCATTTCAATATCAGGGAAATTTTCACTGGTTATGAAATTATCACGAAGGATTATCCACTTTTCTCTGGTATATTTTCAGAAGATACAGATATCTATTACTCCACCTAATGGCGACTTTGTTAAAAGTTACTATTTATGAGTACATGTTTGCATACATAATGGCTACTTTCATTGTGAATATTTGGTACATGTACATGACACATCTTAATTTGTTTTTACATTCCCTTCTTTCCCCCTTTCTTACATCTCCTTGTCCCTTTTTCATTTGTAGAAGATTTATTTCTCTGTTTGCTTTTATTTATCTTTCATTTTGCTTTTTACTTAGACTTCAGGTTTCTTATCAGAGAAATCATAGTATTTAAACTTGTTTTTCTGACTTAGTTCACATAACATTATGCTTTCAAAATGCATCCATTTGCCTACAAATGACTCAAATTTATCCTTCTTTATAACAGAGTAGGATTCCATTCTGTAAAAATACCATATTTTCTTTATCTATTTGTCTGTTAATGGATATATAGACTGCTTGGAAGATGTAGCTATTAGGAATTTAGCTACTATAAAGATGAGTATGCATGTATCCCTGTAGTATGTAGTCTTTAACTCTTTTAGGAATATACCTAATAAGAGAAAAGCTAATTTAAATGTAACTTCTATTTTTAGTTTTCCGAGGAATCTCCATACTGATCTCCATAATGATTGTACTAATTTATATTCCCAACAACCTTGTAGGAGCATTCCTTTTCACCACAGCCTTGACAGCATTATTTGATTTCTTGATTACTGCTACACTCTCTGGAGTAAGGTGGAATCTCAATGTTATTTTAACTTGCATTTCTGTAATAGTAAGAAATGTTGAACACTTTTTCATGTAATTATGGGCCTTTTGTATTTCTTTTTCTGAGTGTGTCTATTCATTTCACTTAAACATTTTTTATTGGATCCTTTATTTTGAATGTTTAATTTTAGAGTTCATTATGTATTCCCATATTGTCCTCTGTCAAAGGTGTAACTGGCAAAATTTTTTCACATTTTGTAGACTGTCTGTTCACTCTGTTGGTTGTTTCCCTTGTTGTGAAGAATTTTTTAATTTGATATAATCACATCTGTTGAATCTTGATGTTATTTCTTGTGTAATTGGAGTTCTATTTAGAAAGTCCTTGTTACACCCATGACTTCAAGAATTTTACCTGTTATTTTCCAGCAGGTTGAGTGCTTCTGTTTTAATATTCAGGTTTTTTATTCATTTTTATTTCAGGTTTGCATACAGAGTTATGGATCTAGGATCAATCTTCTTCGTATGTGTACCCAGTTTTCCCAACATCATTCACTAAAGAGGTTATTTTCCCTCCAGCATATGTTTTTGGCCCCTTTGTCAAAAATTAGGTGGCCGAGTATGTATATGACTGCTTTTGCATTCTCTATTCTGTTCCATTGAACCTCATATCTGTTTTTGTGTCAGTACCATGAAGTTTTTCTCACTATAGCTTTGTAAAGTAACTAAATCTGAGACTAGTATACCTCCTGCTTTGCTCTCGTTACCCAAAATTGTATTTATTATTCTGGGTCTCTTCTGTTTCCATATGAATTTTATGATACTTTTTTTCTAATTCTATGAGGAATGCTTTTGGTACTTTGATTGGAATTGTATTCCATTTTGGGAATATGCCACCTTTTCAGTATTGTTTCTGCCTATCCAGGAACTGGAAATATCTTTCCATTTCAGATATCCTCTTCAATTTCCTTTTGCATATTTTCTGCAGTTTTTTGTATAAGTCTTTCACTTCCTTGGTGAGGGTAATTCCTAAGTACTTAATTTTTCTTGTTGTATTGAGAATGTTATTCTTTTGGTAATTCTTTTTTCAATTAGTTCATTATTAGTGTACAAAAATACTGCTGACTTTTGTTTGTTGATTCTACATTCAGCTGCATTTCTGAATTTGGTTATTAATTCTAAAAGTCCTTTTGTGGTACTGGCTAAAGAAAAAAAAAACAATTTTACTTTCTCTAGAACAAAATCACTCTCCCTGTTTGTTTTCAGGTCCTGATGCTTAGAATATTGTTTTCTATCTTTCAATTTTCTATTTTTGAATTTCTTTATGTTTATATTTTGCATCACAAGTAACACATGCAAGCAAAATGCCAGAGAACATGGTAATAGGAGCCCACCACTCATAGACTGTTCCTTTGCTTACTGAACACTGAAAAGTCAATGCACAAATGGTCACTGTGTGAAGAACTTTCTAGAATTGAGAAGTATTCCCTGGACCCAGTAGATATTGAAGTTGACACTTGGCAAAGCTGTTTTCCTTACACTGTAAGAATTCTTGGTAATTGGATGCTTACTTTCACTTTAAAAAATTGAGATATTTGAGGAAAGCAATCACATTCAAAGAAACATTTTTATCTAAAATATTAAATCATTCATTTTCAGAAATTTTCCATGATTCCTTCCCTCTAAGTTTTATCACAAAGGGAGAGCTTTTTTCTGAGTATGATAGCATGAATATGATACTTCTACACCCAGAAAAAATCTCTTGTTTTGATTTGCCTTTGTAGTGAATTTTTAGATGTGGTAATTGAATAGTTTTCTCCTATATATGCTACAGTGTTTCATATTATCAACTAGTTCAAAATGTGATATTATTGAGAATTCTTACCATTCACTCAAATCTACTGTAACAGAATTGATATTTCTATATTTAAAAATAATTACTGTCTATCAAGTATATGAAACAAAATATTTTACAATGTTAGTAACATGGGAAAATGCTTTAAGAAACTTGATCATTGTTTATTACAAAAATATAAAATATATGTGTCATAAATAATGCTTTTAAAATTTAACCTAAAAATGTCAATGAGAAGAAAAATCTTATTCAATCCAGACACTGGAAATTTTAGACTCAGAAAAATAGTAATATCAAAACATAGCATATTTATGGACTTATATATTCCTCTCTAATACATCTGTTGTATTGTAGGTGGAAACTTTGATTTTTCTAACCTAATCTAATCCCATACTGTTATGGTTTGTATCTGGATGTCCCCCCAGAGCCTCATACAGTCATGGAGGAAATGCTTATTGGAAGCAGTTGAATCTAGAGTTTGTGATTGGTTCATTTTCTAGTTCTTGGTTGGGGTGTGAGTGTTATGCCCACCCTAGGGCAGGTAGCCTGCACATAATATAAGGGAGGAAAAGAGATTTACTTTCCCCTTTTTGTTCTTATTACTTTTGCTGTCTTCTGCTACCATGAACTATTGCCCCTCTGCCACACCACCCTGCCTTGGAGCAAGCCATGAATGGAACCTCCACAAACTTGTGAGCTAAACGAACTCTTCCTCCTTTAATTTTGGGTGTTGGATATTTTTATCTCAGCAGTGAGATAAAAGCAACTAAGAGACATACTAAGAGACTATTTTCCTTCCTGTGCTTCTTTTAATGTCTCAAGTTTAGAAAATGATATGACTTCACTGGATATGATACTGTTTCCAAGGGCCCCTTATAAGCATAGATCATCATAGTTCTTATGACTACTGAAATCTATGAGCTTCAAATCTATAAATATTCGTAATTATATTAGTAAGACAAATGACTGAATTAAAATGCTTTTAAATATTTCAATGACATGACTGACATTATTTTGTGAAAGTACTGTGTTTGTCAATAGAACAGAAAGAAAAATGAACACATATATCACAAGTGTATGTTGTATTATGAATATATAAATCACAATCACAATTACTGAATATTTACTTGTAAAAAATCACAGTAGTAAATCTCAAATTGTATGCAAACACAACAATTATCATTACTGTATTCATACATGCACACAATCACATTAAATGCATATTTAAAGCAATATATAGAATTGAGAAATAACATTTGAGTTCAGACTGACTATAGTTCAAATCCACATTTATCTGTTGGTAGTTATTAATCTTAAATCTTTTACTCTATCTAAACCTCAAGCTCATAATTTCTAAAGTGGAAACAATAATACTCATATCTCAAAATTGTCAGAAAAATTGCATTATAAAATATATACAAATAACAAATATTACAGATTCATACATCAGATTCTTAATAAAAGGGAGCTATTGTTACTATTAATACACATGATTTATTTCAAGAAATACACTATAAACAATGATGTTTGTTTTTCAGCAATTGAAACAATGGCAGTAATTAAAAAGTTAAATATAACTTTCCATATGAACACATAAAATCAATTGAATGTATTTGTGTTATGGTTTAGACCTAAAATATCTCAGGTTCACAGTGAGGCTTTTAGAAGTTGATTATGTGAGCCACTCTTAGGTTCCCAAGTCAATATAAATGAAAACTATAAATTAATATAGGAGATTTTCATTTTTGCTCCCAGTTTTGTAGGGTTTATTTTATGTTCAACTAGTTCCAAGGCAGAACTGGCATTAAAGAACAGCGTAGTAGAGGAAAGTTGTTCACTGCATAATGGCCAGGAAACAGAGCAGGGAGGAGTTGGAGATAAGAATATATTCTTCTTGGTCAATTCACTAGTAACCTACCCCTTTTGGTCAGCCCCCAACTCTGGACATAAGACTTTAAGGGAAATTTCAGATACAACCCAAAACAGTGACTGAATCATGGGAGTACTATACACATCCACTGGTAAGGTCATAGCTCAGCATATGGTTAGGAGCTGAATAATATGCTAATCAGAAAAAGTGGGTTATAGAAAGTTGTTTTCTTATCCCTGACTCCTCCTTTCAATCTCACTCCCTGGCTGGCATATAGCAAACAGTTTTACTTTGTCAAGTTCTTCTGTCATTCAGTTTCTGTCATGGAGCTGGAAGGCCATGGACTGAACCCACTAAAGCCAAAAATAACCTTCTCTTCCTTTAAATTGTGGATGTCAGACATTCTGTCTCAGCTACAGGAAAGCTGATACATGAAGTTGGCACTGAAAATAGGGCTGTTGCCATGAGTATACCTGAACGTATGGTTCAGAAACCTGTGGAACTTGTTTTCCAGAGATGTTTTAAAAAGTTGTAGATACAGAATAGGGAAGATCTATGATGTTTTGACCATATTTCAAGTACCATATGGCTCAGAGTTCAGAGCAACAACACCAAGAGAGATACAGAGTATAAACATCAATATCAGGATGATTCAGATGAGAACAATTCTCAGGACTCCTTTGGCAGTCGAACTGGAATTCATGTGTGTTATTCTCTGGCAGAAAATTTCTCTGCACTTTGCCAAGTACTGAATCTTTGGAGGCTGAATGAGCAGATAAATACTGCAGTAGAGAGAGTTTCAAGGCATCTTAATCTTCAGGTTGTGCTATAAATATTGCTAACTACTTTCAGCCAGATTTATGTTGAGAATCAGGAACAAAAATGCAGAGCCAAATAATGTGAAGCACCTGTGAAGCTGGAGCAAAGCAGAGCATTTCCTAAAACTATTAGCATTAAAAAGCCAAGTAGTTTAAGTCAGGACAATAGGAAAGGACTTGATGGCATCTCAGAAATTTTTCAGACAATACAATTCACAGTCTTGAGGGTGAAAAAGTGCGAAGCTTTCATTTAAGAAGATGGCTACTCAGCCCCCTGCACAAGAGGGCCACCTAAAGAATTGGTTCCTGGGGGTTTATTTCACATATTTAGCCATCCTGGTACTCAAAAGCTACTTCCACTATGATTTAAGGGGGCCTTTATATGCTTCAAGCAGACGGCAGACCTTGGGGTCACCTAAGTGCTACTGGTTTTTCAGGAATACTGAATGCAAATGTTATAGAGTCACAGAAACTTCCACCCTGGTTCCAGAAGAAAGTCTTGGGGGCCACAAATGTGACCTAAAGAAAGCAATGTGTAAAGCTGTGAAAGTGTAGCTAAAAATGGAGAGGAGGCCCCAGTAACCTGAAGGTACCAGGAACGTAGACTATCCACTATGGAAAGCCACAGGCTGCAGGTGGAGCCAGCTGAAGAGACAACTCAGGTGAACTACAGCCAGCAAGGCCATAACAGTGGGGCTGTCAAAGTCCTTAGGTATTCACAATTCAGCAACATCAGCCATTGGTGATGGAAATGTAACTACAAGCTTTAATGTTTTTCCTGTAAGATTTAGTCTTTCTTTGGTACACTTTCTATCTATTCTCTTATTCATGTGCAATTATACATTGAAAGTATTTAACTTTCTTTTTTTAAATTGTATTTTAAAAAAGAAAACAAGAGACATACTAATAACAACTACAAGAAGAACAAAAAAACTCAAAACAATAAGAATATAGGCTTTGAAAACAAGATGATAGGAATTTAACAATGGTTGTAATATTGCATATTGTTATCTTCAAAAGAGTTGCTCGGATTACCAGATATAGACATAAAAAATTGATCTAATTGTATGAATATTACCTGTTCTTTTCCAAAAACTAATACAATTAGCAGTATAGTCATCTTAGCTATTATATGTATATATAAACAAATTTATAACTTTTTCCTTTCCCTTCCTACTTTTCTCCTTTCCTGTATCTCAGTTATTTTTCCCCTTTGAGCAATATCTGTTGTAGATTTTGGATCTTATTTACTCTTTCAGTTTGTTACAGGAAGGGGACAATACAGTATTTACACATGTGAGTCTGTTTCATTTATAAGTATAGTTTCAAGTCTCATCCATTTACCTATAAAAGCCTCAATGCAATCCTTCTTTATAGCTGAGTAGTTTTCCAGTGTATAAAAATAGCACATCTGTTTTATTCATTCCTCAGTTGATAGACATTTGGGCTGTTTCCAAGATTTGGCTATTACAAATTGTACTGCTGTAAGCATGAGTGCACATGTATCACTGTGGTAGGATGTTTGCAACTCCTCTGGGAAAATGCCCAGAAGCAGGATAGCTGGGTCAAATGGGACCTCTGATCCTAGCTTTCTGAGGAAACTCGACACTGATTTCCACAGGGGTTGTGCAAGCCTACACACCCACCAACAGTGGACAAGAGATCCTTTTTCCCCACAGTCCTTCCAGTATTTCTTATTGGTTGATTTCTTGATCCTCGCTGTTCTTTCTAGAGTGCGGTGGAATCTCAGTGGTGTTTTAATTTGCATTTGTCTAATGACCAGAGATACTGAAGGATTTTTCATATATTTATTTGCTATTGGTATTTCTTCATCTGAGGAGTGTGTGTTCATCTCTGATGCCCATTTTTGTATTGGGTCTTTGAATTTGGGACGTCTGCTTTTTTTCACTTCTCTATATATTCCAGATAAAAGTCCTTTGACTGAGAGAGAGTTGACTAAGATTTTTTCACAGTTCATGGGTTTTCTCTTCACTCTGTTGGAGATTTCTTTAGACATGCAAAAACTTTTCAATGAGACAAAATCCCAGTTGCTGATTCTGGGAAGTATTTCCCATACAGTTTGACTTTTGTTATGAACTCTTTACCTACCCCTATGTCTTCAAGATTTCTACCTACTTGTATTCCAGCAGATTTAGTGCTTCTGTTTTAATATTTAGATCTTTGATCCATTTTGACTTTGGTTTAGTGTACGGTGATAAACATAGATTCAGTTTTAGTTTCCAGCATATGAAAAATCAGCTTTTTCAGGACCACATATTAAAGAGGCTTTGTTTCTTCAGTGAATATGTTTGGCCCTTTTGTCAAAGATAAGGTGACTGAGTGTGTTTGTAGTTGTGACTGCATCTTCTAATCTATTCCATTGATCCTCAAGTATGTATTTTTGCCAGTACCATAGTGATTTTATCACAGTAGCTTTGTAACATAATTTCAAGTGGGGGATTGTAATGCCTCTTGCCTTACCTTTTTTGCCCAGAATTGCCTTTGCTATTCTAGATCTCTTCTGGTTCCAGATGAATTTTAGGAATGATTTATCCAGTTATGTGAGGTATGCTAATGATATTTTGATTGAAATTGCATTAAATATATACAACAATTTTGGGAGAATGGCCATTTTTACAATATTTGCCCTTCCTATCCATGAATAAGGAGTGTCTTTCCATTTTCTGATATCCTATTCAGTTTCTTTTTCACAGTAGTGCAATTTTCAGTATATAGATATTTTACTTCCTTTGTTGGACTGATTCATAAATATTTCATTCTTTTTAATGCAACTTTGAAGGGTGTGGTCTCCCTTATTTCCCTCTCAGTGAGGTTGTTGTTTGTGTACAAGAATGCTATTGATTTTTGTGTGTTGACCTTGTCTCCAGCTACATTACTGAATTTGGTTATTACATCTAAAATTCTTTGAATGGATTTTTGGGGGTCTTCTCTGCAGAGTATCGTATCATCTGCAAATAATGATAAGTTTTCCTTTCCTATCCTTATTCCTTTTATTTCTCTCTCATCTAATTGCTCTGGCTAGTGTTTCTAGAACTGTATTGAATAGGAGTGGTGATAATGGACATCCTTGTCTTGATCCTGATATTAGGTTGAAAGGTTTCAGTTTTTGTCCATTTAGTAGGATGTTGGCTATTGGTTTATGATATGTGGTTTTTATCAGGTTGAGGCAGAGACCATCTATTCCAATTTTCTCTAGGATTTTTATCATGAATGGGTGTTGGATTTTGTCGAAAGCTTTTTCTGCATATATTGAGATGATCTTGGCATTCTTGCCTTGGCTCTGTTGATATGGTGTATTACATTTATTGATTTGCATATACTGAACACTCCCTGTATTCCTGGGATGAATTCCACTTGATCGTGGTGCATAATCTTCCTGAAGACTTGTCGCATGCTATTTGCCAGTATTTTATTGAGGATTTTTGCATCCATATTCATTAGGGAGATTGGCCTGCAGTTTTCTTTTTTGGTTGGGTCTTTCTCTGGTTTTGGTATGATGATAATAATTGCTTCCAGGAATGAGTTAGGGAGACTTGCTTTCCTTTCAATTTCATTGAAAAGTTTGAAGAGTGTTGGCATTAAGTCTTCCCTAAAATTTTGTAGAATTCAGCAGTGAATCCATCAGGACCTGCACTTTTCTTTGTTGGCAAGGTTCTAATCACATTTTCAATTTCATTAATTGAAATTGAGTTTTTCAGCAGTTTTACATCATCTGATCCAGGTTTGGCAATTCACAAGTTTCTAGGAATCTATTCATTTCTTCCATGTTATTGAACCTATGAGAGTAAAAGTTTTCAAAGTAGGTATTGGTAATCTGTACTTCCACAGAGCCTGTAGTGATTTCACCATTTTCATTCCTTATTTCATGAATTTGAGTTTTTCTTTCTTTTTTTTGTTAAGGTTGGCTAGCAGCTTATCAATTTGTATTTTTTCTTTCAAACAAGTAACTCTTCAATTCGTTAACACTTTGTATTGTTTTCTTAGTCTCAATTTCATTAATTTCCACTCTGATTTTTATAATTTCCTCCTTTCTTTGGGCTTTGGGCTTGACTTGCTTTTCTTTTCCTAGACTTTTGAAGTGTAGCATTGGATCATTTATTTGTGTTCCTTCTGTTATCCTGATGTGGGAATTCAACTCACTAATTTGCCCTCTGAGGACTGCTTCCTTTGCATCCCACAAGTTCTGGTAAGTTGTATTTGCATTTTTGTTTGCTTGTAGATGCTGTTTAATTTCTTGTTTGATTTCCTCTGTGACTCATTGACTTTTCAGGAGTGTATTATTTAGTTTCCATGTGTTTATGGAGTTTTTGTAATTTTTTGTCATTAATTTCCAGTTTCATGGCATTATGATCAGATAATGTGCATGGGATAATTTTGATTCTTTTGCATGTACTTAAGCATGTTCTATGGGCTTTTGCATGTACTTAAGCATGTTCTTGGGAATGTCCCATGTGCAGCTAAGAAGAATGCATATTCTGATGTTCTTGGGTGGAATACTCTGTACACATCTACTAAACCCATTTTTCACAAGTTTGATTCAGTTCTGTTATTTTTTTGCTGATTTTTTGTCTAGTTGATCTGTTTTTTTGAGACAATGCTGTTTTAAGGTCTCCTGTTATGATCGTTATACTGCTTATTTGATTTTTCATGTCTACTAATGTTTGTCTTACATAGCTAGGTGCTCCCATATTTGATGCGTATATATTTATGATTGTCATCTCTTTCTCTTGAACTTTTCCCCTAACAAGTATGTAGTGACCTTTATCTCTTTTGATCATTCTTAGTTTGAAGTTCACATTGTCTGCAAACAAAACCATTACCCCTGCTTTTTTCTGGAGTCTTGTTGCATGCAGACTTTTAGTTTTTCATCCTCTGACTTTTAGTCTATGAATTTCCTTTTGAATTAAATGTGTTTCTTGTATACAGCATATTGTTGGACATTGTTTCTTAATTCACTCTGACAATCTGTTGCTTTTGATTGATGAATAGAGGCCGTTTACATTAATGGTTATAACTGATACATATTGACTTATCTTTGTCATGTTGTTTTTCTGTTATTTGTTCCCTACTTTTACCTGTCTGTTTAATTGTTTGTCCTGCTTGTTAATTGCTTATTCTTTCAATTGCTGTTCTTGGAATTGTGGTCATCTCTATCTCTTTCTAGAATATACTTCAGTATTCTTTGTAGGATTGGTTGGGTTGTCATGAAGTTCTTCAGTTATTCTTTGCTGTGGAAGTATCTTATTTCTCCACTGATTTTGAAAGATAGTTTTGCAGGGTACATCAATCTGGGTTGCAATTTTCTTCTTTCATGAATTGAAATAGTTACTCCATGCTCTTCTGGACTTGATGGTTTGTGTTGAGAAGTCTGCCATGATTCTGATAGGCTTCCCTTTACAGCTGATCTGTCTCCTTTCTCTAGCAACTTTTAATATTCTGTTTTTATGCTGAATTTCTGGGACCTTGACTATCATATGTCGAGGTGTAGATTTATTTTGGTTATGGCTAATTGAAGTTCTATATGCCTCACTTATCTAAATCTCAGTTTCTTTTCCCATATTTCAGAAATTTTCTGCTATTACTTCTGCAAATGGCCTTTTTATGTCATTTGTGTTGTCTCTTTTTCTTCTCTCAGGCTTATATTGTATCTTTTTCATCATCTTGCAGCTGTTGAATTTTTATTTCCTGATTTCTTGCTATTTTTAAGAGCTCTTTCCTTTCATGATCACTAGTTGCAATCATGTCTTCAAGGTCTGAGAGTCTATCTTCAGTTTCATTCTTACAGTTTTATCAGCTTTTTTCAGTGGAATTTTGGATTTCCTGATTAATTCCTTGAATCTGTTTCATGTATCCTAATTGTTTCCTGTATTGTTTATTCAAGGTTTCCATCACTTTCCTATGCTCCTCTATTATTTTATCTATGTCTTCTTTGGACATACATACCAATTCTTTCATTATATTTATCATTTGAGTTTTTACCTGAGCAATTATTTCTGATGTGGTTTCCTTTACAGCTTCCTGGAGTTGTTTCTTTACTCTCCTTCCCATCATTTCAGAGATTTCAGGTATGATTTCCCAATTCACCCATGTCTTTGACTCCTGGATTTGATCTGGATGGGCTTGAAGTCTGATATTGCATTTTGTTGTTTTTGTTGTTGCTGTTGTTGTTTTGTATTTCTTTTGGCATTTTCCTGTGTCCCTCTGAATTAGCCAAATGCCAAGTCCTGCTTGCTTTCAGTTCTGATGTACTGTCCAGCAGTGGGCGTCAGTGAGGATTGCTGGTGTTCCAGGTCACTGGGCGCAGACACCCAGCCCCTATGAGCCTCATTTAGCATTCCTGGATGACCACAGGTTTTTGGGCATAGGTTCCCAGTCCCTACAGGCTTCAGTGTTGGTTCCCAGGTGTGGACGGGTGATTGGGTGCAGACTCCCAGACCTAGTAGGCCTCACTAAGGGTTCCCAGATGGCTGCGTGTCTCTGGGCACAGACTCCCAGTCCCTGAGAAATGGTTCCAGGGCATGGGAGGTCACCAGGCACAGCTTCACATTCCTTGCAGGACTCACTGAGGATTCCCAGATGACTGCAGGTTGCTGTGCACAGACTCTCAGTTCCGTGGCCCTGAGATTGGTGTCTGGGTGTGGACAGGCCTCTATGTGAAGCTTCCACATCCTCAAGAGCCCCACCAAGGGTTCCCAGATGAGTGTAGGTCTCTGGGCACAGACTCCCAATCCCTGTAGGTCTCAGAAATGCCCTCTTTTTTATTTTTATAGTGGTTCACAGATAAGAATTTCCCCTAAGTCTTAGAGGAGATCTTGAGTTGGGACTTTTCACCAATGCAGAAACTTTTTTTTATTTTAAAGAGGATAAAACCAAGGAAAATAAAACAATAAAACCAATCAAAACAAACCAGTGTAAGTTGATATAGGTTCAAAACGTTATGAAATCAACAATAGTTACCATAATGCTTTTTGTTGTCTTCAAAATAGCTGCAGATACCTTTGCACATAGTAAAAATCAAGCAGAATAGAATAGAAAAAAACAAGAAAACCAAAACAATGAGTGCAATGAAGAACTTCAAAACAAACCAATAGTAAATACAAAATGGCCACCATGATATATTTTGCTATCTTTTAAGTAGCTGTTCATGCCATCAGATTAAACACAATCAAACAAAACAAAAGAGAATAAAACCCAACCCAACAAAACAATGAAAACAATACAGGACTCCAAAACAAGGCAATAAGGAAATCAACAAAGGCTACAACCCTCAGAAGGAGATCCCCCCTACACGTCACACTGTGTGTCACTATCCTCTGAACCAATATTCAGACCACTGGCCCCAGATCTGCAAGGTCAGTGAAACACCAAAGCACCACAAGCATCCAATTGCATTTCACCTCACCAGCTCTCATCACAGCCTATTTTTCTCCAGATTGCCTAGTCGCTTATGAGGGGGTGGGATTGTTGACCCTTCTTGTTTGCCAGCCTATGAGCTGGAAGGGTCTGGGATCTGGCAGTCCTTGGTCTGGCAGAGGCCCATGCATGGTGATGGTTCCCAGACAGATCTTGCTTCCTGATATGGCCTCATTCTCTCCCCCTGCATTTCGCAAATGGCACTGACTCATGTGGAAAAGCTTGAATCTGGCTGTTCTCAGTCTGGCAGCAGCCCACATGTGGTGCTGGTTCCCCAGCCTGGTTTGGCTTTGTTCTCTCTTCCACTCAGTCCACAAATGGCACTGACACATGGGGAAAGGCTTGGGTCTCTGGAAACTCTTAATAATGGACTAAAAGTGAATTTTACATAATGAGATGAATATTAGCCATTTGGGAACCAAGGACAGAATGTTATTTATAATTCTAAAATGTCTGCCAAAATCTTGTATTCTGAGATGGGTGATTTGGAAGTTGATTAGAACATGGAGGCACTATATTCACCCACTGATGAGTTCCCAGCTGAATGTGCAGTTAAGAAGCTGAATATGCTGACCAAAAGACGATGTTCACTGTGGACATAAACTGGAAATGCATATTCCTGTCCCTAGCTTCTTATCTCACTCCGTCTCTTTCCTGGTCACTATTTTGTGACTAAGTTTCCTGTGCCACGCCTTTGCATCTTGCAGTTTCTGCTTTGAAATTGGCAGATCATGGATGAAATCTACTGAAATTGTGAGTCAACATAAACCTCTCCTCCTTTAATTTGCCAGTGTAGTGTACTTTGTTCCAGCAACTGGAAAGCTAACTAATAGAGTTAGCCAATAATCATGGCATTTTATACACACCTGAGTAAAATATTTCTGACTTCTACTCTTTAGTAGATTGAAAGGTTTTTTTAAATTATTGGTCAGCAAATAAAATTAGAAATAAATGGCAAGGGAGATAGCAAGAAAAATTAGAGAATGTAAGAAAGTCAATACTGTCAAGTAATTGAGAGTTTTACTAAGGTATTAGTATTAGATGAATTATCAAAATATTTATTAAAATATTAAATTTTTGTTACTGAGTTTTTCCATCTTTATTTTCTAGAAAGTGTCTTGGCATGTGAAGATGAAACAAGGCCAAATGTATGCACAACATGCCATAACTTTAACCTAGAACTATATCCCATATTAGTAAAATTATCTACATACATAATGGTTGACAGATAATTTTTACTTTACTTTTGACAATAGTTGTAAATTAAGAAGAATAAAAGTAGCAAGGAAAAATGTTCATAATGACAAAATTATTACATAAAATCATTCATCTACTGCATCTGTATCATGCATTGCAAGCATATTTGTGTTACAAGGTTAACTTAGAAAATTCTGATTGCAAAAATTAGCACATAGCCTTCATTAACAATTATTTCAATTTTTTATTATTGTTTGTATTTTCTAAGATATTACTTTAGGATGGATTAAATATAAAACCTAATTATTAACTGGAAAACATTATGTTTATAAAATACATTTGCACTTGGGCAGACAAAATAATTATTGGTAAAATCCAAGTGTTTAAACTAGAAGAGCCTTAGCAGTTCTGCTAAAAAATCAACAAAAACCACTTCAAGAATCTGGGAAAAATAATGAAATCCTCTAAATAAAGCTACGGGTCTACGAAATCTCCTTCTTGTTCTTTTGAACATTGATATAAACATACACTCTCTATTTAAAAATTTTTTTAGAAAACACATTCTTGTTTGAATGGAGAATGAAACTTCCTTTCACCAGAGGCTATTTTAAATATCTACATAAAATACAGACCAGAACTGATCTTTTTTTTCTGTTCTATGATCACAAATGTACAAATCTTTTCCAAATGTGTTTGAAGTCTGTTCTCTTTCATACTGTGATTAAGGAAAAACAAAGAGGAGAAAAATGGCTAACAAATAATACTTGAAAAAAATACATTTTGTTTTATAAAATGTCAGTAAAATCTAATTAGAAATTCATAGTTTTACATTTTAAATATTTAACTAGGAGAGAGTTGTCTCCATCTTAGCCCTAGCCTCAATCAGCTATCATTTTCCTGACTGGTCCATTTTGTGCTGATAAATCTCAGCATGTCACCAATGCTTCATTTAATAGTTAAAAACAAATGCCTGTGGGTGGGAAGAATTTTACAAACATCTATTTTCTATATCGTGCACAATATTTTCTTTCTTAAGAACAACTGACTGCTTTGTAATAATGTGTTTTGACAGTAGTTACATATAAATACTGTGTTAAATATTTTTAGTCACCATAGAATACAGACATATGGGTAGAGTTTTGTGGGTTCTTGTCTAATTATATGCATTATACAATTTGCTATTGTTGAAAACCATCTTCCATTCATTTAATAAGGCTTTTGCAAATTGGCAGATAGCATTTGGGCTAAAATACACACAGGTTTTTGCAATGAAAAAGGAAATAAAAACTCCTCTGCCTTTTCTCTGGTGTAGAGCAATTTGTCAAGTAATTAGCCAACCTAATTAAATTTTTGTAGCACTAATCAAACGAATATGCTAAAATTTTCTTTGCACAGCCAGTTTGCTGTCTGCTTGCATTTAACTTGATGGTTTGAAAGGGGCTCTACTCTGTCTGCCACTCCACTTAATAACCTAATTTGCATTTTATATTGGTAAATCAAATTAAGCACCAGTGGCTTTTAGTATGATTGACTGTGGTCAGGCCTGTTCAGATGGGACTTTTTCACAGAAAATTAGGCACATTTTAATATGACTAAGGCTGTGCTTTCTGTGTTCAGCAAACTGCATTCACTCAGCTAATTAAAAGTCCCTGCCTCACCCGCCCCTTTTTTTGATAAATTTATCCAGCTGGTGTGTCCATTTTCTTTTGTACAATTTCTTGATGAAAGTTTTTTCTTAAATATAATAAGATTGTGTAAGCAACACTCCAAATCAATTTGCATAAAACATATAAACAATACTTGGTTAGAACTGATTACTTTGAAAGGTGGGTGTATCTGTATAAATAAGGGTCCCCAGGTTCACATGAGATCTCAAAATTTGGGCTTATCATTAAGTAAGCAATCTCAAACTTAGAAAATTTTCTTTAATTCATGTAAGAAAAATAATGCTGCTGAATAATAACTTGTGATACAATAAGCAAGATTTCATAATTTATTTTAAGAAAAATCTACATTTTAATGACAAACAAGATAAAATAAATACAAACTTAATAACTTCTCTGATCCAATAAAAGTAAGATTCATTCTTTATTCAGAGTTAATAATATAACGCATCTTAAATGAGTATTAATTCCAGTCCATGAAAAAAATGGGATATAGGAAGGTTAAAGTGACTCATCTACTAATAGGAACAGAACTAAGGTTTGGTTCGTTTTCTTGACCCTCAGTCTGCTCTTTTTGATATCCTGCAGTTTCTTTGCATGTACTTACCTTGTTATCTAAATGACAACTTATAATATACCACTTAGAAAAATTACAACCCCTTTTGAAATTTTAGGCTCTATAATGCTAAATAAAATGGTTTTTGCCACCCATTTATCATTTGATGATTCGTATGTGCAGTAATAGGACTATCAAGAGGTAGTTGTAAAATTTGTTTAATAATATACCCTCAAATATGTTTTAGCAATAACAACAAAAAATTTCCATGTATGCTAAAGCTATACTTCTCATAGAACACTTTAAAACTGGAATAAACTAATGGTATAAACATCATAGTTTAGACAAAATAACATGAATCTTTAGCAAGAAATCCTTCACACATGTTTGAAACAATGTTTATTACCTTTGGACTTTGTTTTAGTCCATTATGCAACCATCAGTAATTTTAGAAAGGGATGGAAGAATAATGTAAACTTTCACTGTCCTAAAAGTGGACAATAAAACTATGCCTGGCAACCTAAAAGGAAAATGTGCAATGTTGTCTTACCATTGGCTTCTGCAGTGATGTTTTTCTAACAGAGTTCCAAGCTAAATACACAACTAATACCATGCTTCAACTATCTTGAAACTGATCATTACAACAAACATTTAATTAAAAAGAGAATTAAGATTATGAAAGAGATGAAGTCAAACATGGCAGTAGCCAGAGGTATACTTGATTTTCTTTTTTTACTTTAATTAAGGTAATGGTACATATGTTCTGAAACCTCAGCTCAGTTCACTAAGAAAAGTTATGATTCTGAAAAAAATCTTAAGAGATTATCTGATGGCAGGATTTGACCTTACAGAAGACCAAATTTCTCACACCTAAATCTCTTTCTTCTGAAAGTGTGAATTTACTAAATTGTACATGAAAATTGTATACTCTGCCTCACCAAGTGAAGCTGTGGTTGTTACTGTTTTTCCTGATGAACACTCTAGCAAACCTAGCTCTTATATGCCTGTTCTATGAATTACACAGTTCCAACTATTTCCTTCTATCTCAAAAGGAGTGTTATCATATCTTTGAGCACCTTTGTGTTCTTACGATTTGTCAACCTAACATATTTTATAAGTTTTCAGAACAAAAATGCATGTGTTCTCTTAAAATTTCTTCACATAAAAAGCTGATACATACTAGGTTTTTATGTGGTATTATTGCTTATGTCTAGATATCCTCCCAAAGCCTCATATGATCATAGATGAGGTTTTTACAGAGGTAGCTAGATCAAGGGTATGTGATGCTGGAAATAAGGGGGTATAATTACTAAATTAGTCCACTGATTGCTTTGGCATAGTTCTGACTGTGAATAACATGAAGGTGCACCCTGGGTGTGAGTGCTAGCTGCACTAAAGGAATGTAGCCTATATAGAATATAAAGAACAGGAAAAGGGCTGCTATTGTCACTTGCTACTTGCTGTCTCTTGCTGTTTGCTGCTTTGTTGCCTTCTGCCTACCATCAACTGTTTCCCCTCTCTGATGCCTCTCTGCCATACCATCCTGTCTTGGGCCCAATCAATTACAGACTGAAGCCTCCACAAAGTGTGAGCCAAAATAAATCTTTTCTTCCTTTAACTTTGGGGTAGGGCATTTTGTCTCAGCAATGAGAAAAATAACTAAGATATGTGATTAAACACATTTAATAGAATATGATGTAAATTTTTCTATGATAATTGTGACTTTGCAGTTATATATACTACCCTAAAAATTTATGGATATATCTGAACATGATCAAGATTAACCTACTGTAGATTAAGCCATATATAAGGAATAGCATGAATACTATTATTTCTTTCAATTATTGACAAAAATTGTATTTTGTAAGAAAGAAAGCTTACTAGTTAAGTTTACTAAGTTTTTTCACCTCTTTCCTAAAGATTTTCTTATATTTGAAAATATAAGCCTTATGTTTTACATGTATTTTGAGTTTAAAAAAGACAAAGATATAATATATTTTAAGATAATATATGACTAATAAATGGAAGAAGTTTTGTCATTTAAGAAAGTCTAAGCAAAACAGAATCTTAGCTTGGGGAGTAGCCAGGTTTGAAGGTGATAATTTCAACTGGAAATTATTCTGAGAAGAGGACATATCACTGCAGAGTTTAAACATAAGAATCTGGTCTATTCCTTTCAGAATCCTCTCCATTAGTTTCTATTTTCCTAGTTCGCACAGTTAGTTTTTGTTCCCTTTGCATTCTAAACTAGCAAAAATACTTAGTATCTGGATTTTCACCAACACATAATTCACAGCCTTCAGTGTTTCTGCATGAATCCAGTACTTCATAAAATTGTCTCTATATTTCTTAATACTCAAATCTGCCAGTATCAGTCATGGGAAATTCTTATCATGCAATCATATTAATAATACACCAAGCTTTAAATTGAAGAGTCCATTATATTCTATGGGAGTTTTCTCAACTTTAATTTAAAACTAGTAACATTCACAAGAAGTTATAAAGATAGTGTAAGAGATCCACTTATCCTTCACCATATTTACCTCAGTGGTTAAATATTGTGTATTGGTAGCAAAAATTTAAGCTTTATACATAATATCAAGCCAGGAAATTGACATAGGGTAAATATCACATGCATGTATATTTCTATGTCACTTTATCATATGTCTAAATTGTTATAACTGTTGCCAAAATCAAGATTCAGGACAGAACTCAGCATATAGCTCAGTGATAGAGCTGTTTAGGAAGTGCAAGGACCTGGGTTTAATACTGAACATCAGTGAGAAAAAGGAAGACAGAGACAGAGACAGAAACAACTTCATCACCATGAAATTTTCATGTTAGTCCCTACATCAGTGGCAACCTCTATCCCTACAATACCCACTGTTTCTCAAACCAATCACTTCTCCATCTATATAGTTTTGACGTTTCAAGAATGTTATATAAATGAAATTGTACCCTCTGTGACTATTTGAGATTCATTTTGTTAATCAGCTTCATGCCCTGAGATCCAAGATGTTGCAGGGCATGATATACCAGTTTGTTTAGCATTTTCACATGAAAGGACATTTCATATTTACTTATTTATTTGTAATTTGGAGCTATTATACAGCTTTATTGAATATTCTTGTACACATTTTTGTATGGACATAATTTTTTTCTTTCTGTGGAGTAAATGACCAGGAATGTGAAGATAAGTGTAAATTTAGATTTCAAGAAGTTACCAAACTGTATTCCAGGTTTCTATGCTAGTTTATATTGTCATCATCAATATCTGAGAAATCCAATTTTTTACAACCTCACATTTAATAGTTGCATCTTTTAAATTTTGTTTTGTAATAGATATGCAATTACTTGCTTATGTTGTCAATTTACATTTTCTTAAATGTTACTGTTGTTAAGGTAGTTTCATATTCTTATTTGTTGTCATAAATTTGGGAATTACTGTCTCTTTGTGTCACTTGAACATTTCTAATTGCATTATTTGCCATTAAGTGTAAACTCTTGAGAATTTTTTTTATAAATCTAAATATGAGCATTATATTTTATATATTGTTTGCAATTTTTTTTTCTATTTGGGAATTTGTCTTCTCATATTCTTAATAGGCCATTTGACAGTGAAAAAAGCTTAAATTTTCGATGAAGCCTTACTTGTTAATCTTTTTCTTTTATGAATTGGTGTTTTGGTGCCATGTCTTTATTTTTTATTTATTTATTTATTTTTGGTACTGGGGATCGAACTCATGACCTTGCACCTGCCAGACACTTAAGCCAGTGAGCTAAATCCCCAGCCCTATTTTTTGAGACAGGGTCTCACTATAGAGTTCAGGCCTACCTTGAGCTCACTTTGTAGCCCAGGCTTGTCTCGAACTCACAATGATCCTCCTTCCTCAGTCTCCCAAGTGCTGGGATTAAAGGCATGTGCCACCATGCCCAGCTTTTTGTTTTGATGCCATATTAAGAATTCTTTTCCAAATGCTGAGTCCTGAATATTTTCTTTTATACTTTATTCTATAAACTCTTTGTTTGTGGCTTTTACATTTAAATTTTGAACCACTTTGAGGAAATATTTTATAACTACCAGATTTAGTCCAAATTTAGTCCAAATTTGTTTGTGTTTGGATATTTAATAGCTTCAGTAATATTTATTGTGTTATACAATGTTTGTTCTATTTTTTATCAGGATTAATAAAATATATTTGGAATATACCTTCTAGTTGTATATTCTAGAAAATATTGTTTAGAATTGATGTCAATTTTCTTTTTCTAATTTTATGGGAAAAAGGTAAAACAAAATTTCATAACAAAATAATAGGAGAATAAAAATAGTTATTACTTTGTAAATTGTTATCTTTAAAGTAGCTATTCAGAGTACAAGATATGGATGTTAAAAATTGTCTAATCAATATTAGCACAAATTTTCCTTTACATAATTGGTGAAAGTCTACAGTGATCCTCCCTGAGACTAAAGGTTTCCTTTTTTAATGAGTTTTTAAGCTAGAAATTCAATAACATTAATAGTTATAAAATTATTCAATTATGTTTTATATTGGGTCAATTATGAGATTCTAGCTGTGAGAAATTGCTCCATTTCATCTAAGTGGTGAAATGCAAGTGATCATCACAGAGTTGTTCATTTGTTCCATTATCATCCTTTTGATGTCACACTGCAGCAATAGTCTTTTTCCTGATACTGGTAGTCTGTGCCTTCTCTTTTCCTCTTCATCAATTTTGCCAAATCTGTTAATCAGAATTCTTCAGAAAAAGGAAACAAAGAAGATGTGTAAATATATGCAGAAGAAGATTTTTTTGAAGGAATTGGTGCACACAACTGGGGACTATTAAGTCCAACATATCAAGGCAGGTCAGCAAGCTGGAAACTGGCAAAATTGACAGTGTAGCTTCAAGTGCAAAGGCATGTTCATAGCAGAATGATTTATCTAAAGACCTTCAACTGGCTGGATGAAACCTAACCATATTATGTACAGCAATCTGTTTTACTAAAAGTTAATTAATTTGTGGCAATTTCAGCTAAAAAAAATATCTTCACAGAAAAATCTACGCAGATTTTTTAATGAAAACTAAGTTTGATGGCTTAACTAAGTTGCTAGTTGAAATTAACTATTACATTAAAGGTTTGCCAATTTAATTGATCTCTTAGAAGAACCTATTTTATTTGTTAATTTTTTCTCTTGTCAACTTCATTGATTTCTGTTCATAATTTATCTTAAGCACATGATTCCTTCTTTTGGGTTTATCTTCTATTATCATGATTTTTCAGATGATAGCCAAATTTTGTGTTTGAGATCTTTCTCGAATCTCATGTTTGTATTTAGTGGTACTAATTTCCCTTTTGACACTATTTAATTGGGTGCAAAACATTTTGGTATATCATATTTTCAGTGAAGTTCAGTTCTTTTTAAATCTCCCTTTAGACTTTTTCTTTGATCAATGGATTTTTTTTTAGAAGTGTTTTGATTGCTTTCCAGGTATCTGTAGATATTTGTGTTATGGCTCTGGTTTTAAGTTCTGTTGCTATTATAATTGTAAAACAAGCTGGGTATAATTTCAATTCTTTAAACTTTGTTACTTTTCATGCATCAGAATATGACTTCCCTTGTTATAGGTTCCACACTTGAAAAGAACACCCACTGTTGTTGGGTAGGATGCTTTATAAAGGTTGATTAGGTCTTATCATTAAATGGGGGCACAGATTTCTTCTACACAGTTGCATATTTTTTGTCTAATGATACTGTCAGTTTTGGAAGATATACTGAAGTCACCACGTATAATTACAAATCCTTCCACTTCTTTCTATTCTATCAGATTTTGCTTCATATGCTTTGCAATAATCACATTTTAACAACTGTGTGTTCTTGTTGGATTAACCCTTTGACCTCTATATAATATTTTTTCTATCTCTGATAATTTTCTATGCTTTGAATCTGACTTTATTTTATTTTTACTTTATTTGTTTATTTAAGAGAAAAAAGACACATATAAGAAAGACAGAAAAACAAAAGAGACAAACAAACGACTAGAGCAAATGCACAACAGTAACATTATAGGTTTACAAAACACGATGATAGAAACTTGACAATGGTTGCAATATTGCCTATCATTATCTTCAAAATGGTTGTTTACATTAATATATATAGACATGTAAAATTGATCTCATCATATGAGTGTTAACCATTCTTTCTCAATAACTAATAGATTCAGCAGTATGTTCGTTTTAGTTATTGTATATATGCATATGTACAGATTTATATCTTTTCCTTTTCTCTTCCCTCTTTCACCCTTTTCCCTTCCCAATGACTTTTGCTCTTCAAGCAGATTTTACCCTTACATAGTATTTATTGTAGATTTTGGATCATATATATTTTTTCAGTTTCTTACACTAGGAAGACAATACAGTATTTACACATGCGGGTTTGATTTATGCCACTTATGAGTATGGTGTCAAGTCGTATCTGTTTACTTATAAAAATATCAATGCAATCTTTCTTTTTTTATTTTTTATTTTTTTATTTTTTTATTTAAGTGAAGAAAAAACAGAAAAAAAAGACATATAAAACAAAGACAACAAGCAAAAGAGACAAACAAACGACTAGAGTAAATACACAACAGTAACATTGCAGGTTTACAAAACCAGATGATAGAAACTTGACAATGGTTGCAATATTGCGTATCGTTATCTTTAAAATGGTTACTTACATTAACAGATATAGACATGTAAAATTGATCTAATCATATGAGTATTAATTGTTCTTTCTCAATAACGAATACATTCAGCAATGTGTTCACTTTAGTTATCTTACATATACATATATACAGACTTATAACTTCTCCTCTTCCCTTTTCTCTTTCCGCCTTTTCCCTTCCCAATTACTTTTGCTCTTTGAGCTGATTTTTACCCTTCCATAGTATTTATTATAGATTTTTGGATCATATATACTTTTCCGTTTCTAACACTAGGGAGACAATACGGTATTTATGCATGTATCTCACTTATGAGTATGGTCTCAAGTCGTGACCATTTACTTACAAAAGTCTCAATGCAATCTTTCTTAATAACTGAGTAGTACTCCATTGTATAAAAATACCACATCTTTTTTATCCAGTCTTTGATTGATGGGCACTTGGATTGTTTCCAAAATCTGGCTATTACAAATTGGGTTGCTATAAACGTAGGTGCACAGATATCACTGTGGTATGATGTTTTCA
>RJWM01014297.1:0-50820 GCA_004363535.1 Dasyprocta punctata
ATTTCATTCTCAATTTCCTTTGATTTTTCATCCTCCACCTTTCCTGCTATGTTTCCTTTAGAGGCGTTTAGCGATTCCCCGATTATGAGTTTCATTTCAATTCTCAGTTGGGTTAACAGTGCTGCTTTAATTTCTTTCATAGCTTCGTGGAGTTGTCTCCCCACTTCTGTTGTCAACTCTTCTGAGAGTTTAATTTTTGGACTCCCGACCATGTCAGCATTAGCATCCCCAGGATCGGTTCTGCTTGTATCGGAGTCTGGAGAGCGCCCTCTGCCTTTCCGTCTTGGCATTTTCCTGGGCTCGCCGGTGAGGCCATGTTGGTCCACTGCCTCTCCCAAGCCTGTTTCTGCTCCGCGAATGTCTACTGCAGTGCGCGAGAGGATGGGGCCGCTGTCTGGTAAATCGTACAGGGCCGTCCGCCAAACCTCCTCTATCACCCCCAGGGCATCAGCGCTGTTTCCACCACAGCCTTCCGGGAATCGTGCCTAATTAGGTGCAGTTCCGGACTCAAGATGGCTGTGCCTCGCTCTCCCTCGGGGGTGGGGGGGTGGGGGCCGCTGGGTTCACTCACTCGCCCGCTCGCGACCACCTCGCTCCACGGTCGACTGTTGTCTCTGCCGTCATGCCACACCACAGCAAATCCACCGGCAGCTCCCCCGCGCATCAAGAGCATCAGGATCGTACCTTCTCAGCTCGGGTCGCAGCGCTGATTGGATTCCGCTCCAGGCAGGTCTCTGCCTTTATTTCATTCTTTTACTCTTTCCGTGGGCTACAGTTCTCGTTTTAGATTCTTCTTGGGTCCAGAGGACCCATCTCCCTCTTTTTTCCTTCTCTCTGTTATTATATTAGTTTATATTCCAGCATTTTGATGGTATATTCAGGGAGCCTCCCTGTCACGGTGTCATCTGGGCAGCCATCTTGGAGGAAGTCCCCTAGATTTTCTATATGTCTTCTTCAGACTCGCTGATAATTTTACTTAGTTGGCCCATTATTTGATTACTTATATCTTCTGTGAGCTCTCTAATTACTTTATTGAAGTGTTTTATTATCTCCTCTGATACCATTTTGAACAATTAAGGTGTAAATCTTTTGTTTTCTTCCCTTTTGATTCCTTGTAGATCAGTTTTATGGGAGTTGAGTGTTTTAGGAGCCATTTTGTTAGTTTATGTGGGAGAAAACTTGAGCAGGTACCCTTGAACACAGAACAATTGCTGCAACTTTGATTATATTGAGACTTATTTCCTTATGTTGATATATACAGAGCTGACTATGATATATCCTTCTCTCTTCAATTGCAAATAAGGCTAGCCAAGGTACTGATATGTAATATCTAAAGCCATCAGACTTATTTCCTTATGTTGATATATATGGAGCTGACTATGATATATCCTTCTCTCTTCAATTGCAAATAAGGCTAGCCAAGGTACTGATATGTAATATCTAAAGCCATCAGACAGTGTCCTGTTACCTCCCATAGTGATCTCTGTAAAATATATAGGCACAGCGGGATGGCAGAGCCAATGAGCTCCAGGAATGTCAACTGGGTATGTGCCTTGAGAAAGAGGCTATGAGACCCAAGGGCATAAAAGTTTACATATCAGAAGCAGGTACTGGTATGTAGTCTTTAAAGCCATCAGACAGTGTCCTGTTTCCTCCCAAAATGACCTTTATAAAATGTATAAAGCACAGCGGGATGGAAGAACCACTGAGCCCCAGGAATGTTGATGGGGGATGAGCCTCGAGAAAGAGGCTATGAGTTCCCAGGGCATATAGCTCACATATCAGAAACTGAAGCAGCAGCCTCCTAAAATGATTCAGTTGCTATCTTGATTGGGTTGTGCAAATTGATCCCTCTGCATATCTTTATCTGCATTTTGCAGAGATACCTTTCTCACTACCTTGCTAGCCAGTTCAAGTTACTCATTTAGTTCCCGCCATCCTCACTGTCACTCATCCTCAAGCCACCCCCTTGCTTCACTAGTTAATAAATTCTGAGAGAGGACTAGGATCAACGCCTTTGTCCGCATGTCCGCACAAGGGTTGGACTCAGGACCCCTTGGCTGCCCTTAACCTTGAATATGTCTTGGAATCTTTACTCTCGCTGTGGGTTGCATTGGGGATGGTAGATTGGAATTAACTTGCCGGGATTCCAATAATGTCTCAGTGGATTTATAAATATAACTTCTTGGATTGTGAGGAAAACTAGACAAAGTATTTCTGTACTTGGATTACCATACTCAATATTTGGGGCTACAAGAGTTTATCTTCTCATATTTCTACTATTTTTCTTTCTGTGCTAAGACTGTGAGTTGATCACAGTGGAAAGTTTTGTTTCTAGTATGGAGAAATATTTATTTAATGAGTGCTTATTAGTAACATCCTCTGGGTATGACTATTGGTCTTCAACTCTGCCCATGGATCCAAGCACCTCTGTTTACTGAAGACATGAAGTTACAGTATTTTTAGGACCCAGTTCTCCTGCAATGGCCACATTAATGACCATTAATGACTACAGGACACTCTAGATATTGGCATCTCAAGAAAATCATTAATACCAACAGCTGTGTCACCTTATTTATAGTAATAAAGTTGGCATAAATTACAGCATTAAGTATAAACAATGTTGACAAACACTAATACCCAATAAAAATCACCTTGTTTATATAAAAGAGATCTTTAATTATACTATGAATACTAAGACAAACCAAATATTGACCTATTATTGATCTGTAGTAAGTATCTATTAAATGAAACAACTTTACCTCTACTAACAATAGCATAGTATTCAATAGTAATGGTGTAAAATTAACCAACTTGAGATGCACAAAGCTTAAGATTTATATTAGTAAAGATAGAAACAGTGGGGTAACTGGAGAATTTTTAAAATTTTGAAAAATTAATCCATAGGTTATAAGAAGAAGGAAAAAAAGCGAGAGAGACTGTCATATTGAGGAATAAATATAAATTAATAATAATGGAAAATAGTCACTGGAAAGAATGAAGAAAAAAGAAGAGAAGTAACAAAAGAAGAAATAAAAGCAATACAAGAAAGAAGAGAGAAAGTTTCAAAGGAAAAAAAAGGAAAAGAAAAGAAACAAAATGAAGAAAAAATGAAGAGAGAGAAAAATGCCAAAAAAAAGAAGAAAGGCAAAAATAATACAAGTAGAAATCAAAAAAAGAAATGCCAAAAAAATGCCAAAAAAAAGAAGAAAGGCAAAAATAATACAAGTAGAAATCAAAAGAAGATTCAGTCAAAGAAAACAATTTCAGCATTGAATGAGTGTTTTTTTCCATGATTTGCAGTCAGATATCATTTTCTTTCCCTAATTTTAGGGGCTATGATTCTTTGCAGTGCCCTCCTTACTCTAGAGGCCTCTCTGTTAATTATTCCCAGACTGTGTTTATCATTCAAGACAGAGCATGTCGATGCTTCCACTTTTAGTTAAGGAGCAAAATCAGCCTTCTATTTTCTGCTGAATGTAAGCCGCAAGGGAAAAGAATGTCTACAGTGATGGGGTCTAGATGCTGTCTTCTCTCTAGGGAGTTGTTCTCCATAATCAGGTCAGTTGGTCAGGTCTGCTCCTCCATGCTGTGATTCCCTGAAAGCAGGGCACTGGTCTTCTAGTGCTGGTCTGTGCTCTCATATGGGGGCAGAGCACTGCCCTGGGGAGGTATGTTTTCTTATGTGGACATGGGGTGTCACTCAACATAAGTATCTTGATTGTATTCTTTCATCAAAGATACAAAATACTGAGAATGAAGGAGAGAGGGTCTGGTTTCTCAACATGTTGGGACCAGGTTTCCTGGTGACAGCTGATCAAAAAATAGATAAACATACCCTGCTTTCTAAAAGGTTTAAAATTGTTTTTAAAAACATGTTCTTAGAATGCTTGAATTTACTAAATCTAATTTTAGTTGGCATTTATTTTCTTATCCCTGGTTGTCTTAGTTACTTTTCTCTCATTGCTGAGACAAAACATCCAATAGCTAAAGTTAAAGGAATAAACGTTTACTTCAGCTCACAGTTTCTGGAAGGTTCAGTTCATAATTAGCTGGCTCCAAAGCAAGGTGGCATGACAGAGGGGTATCACAGAGGAAACACAAGTCATAGCAAGCAGAAAGCAGAGAAGTAGCAAAGAAGCAGCAGCAAATGACCAATGACCACACTAGCCTCCTTTCTGTCCCTTATATTTTATCCAGGCTCCCCAACCCCAGCGTGGGTAGCATTCACATTCAGGGTAGATCCTCCCATTATCCACAGACAGAACTATACCAAACCAATCAGTGGACTAATTTAGTAATCACACACCCTTGATCCCAGAATCACACGCTCCAGATACAGCCACCTCTGGAAAGCCCCACTGAAAAGCCCCACCTATGACCACATGAGTCTTTAGGGAGACATCTATACACAAGCCATAACACTGGCCTAAAATAGACCAAATAAATTAACACAATTTTCTAAACTTCGGGTAACCCATGTTTGAGATTATATCATTTTTTTCATGATCTCCAGTTACGTGTTTATTATAACTTGATCATGTATCTTTACAGTGTCTCTTTTTACTAAAAACTTTTTTTAAAGAAATACACTTTATAGATTTAAAAATTGTGATCAAAATAGCATGAACAGGAATAAAGTTGGGGTCTTTAGCACTTACAAATAAAATGCCATTTTAGTATTTCTTACTGATATATTTCTGATATGTTCCTGATAAAATTTATAGCAAAACTAGGTTAAAGAACAAAGTTTTAGTTTTATTAAAATAGTTTATTTTGTTCTTTATTGTGTTTTAATAGGTTTGAATTATTTAAGAATGTTAACTAGCAAGCAGGAGGTCTGGAGTTCGATTCCTTGTATCCCCAACCCTTCCTTGAAAAAAAAGAAGGAAAGAAAGAAACTTAAATCTTGAGAGTGTTAGGGTTTACTTAGACATGTGTTCCAATTTTTATAATTAAGTTTTGTTTTATAATTCTGGCTAATAGACTATTATTATATGTGATGTACCTTATTTTTAGAGTCTGGTTGTTCTTGTATAATGAAGTCAACAATGGTTTTTGTCGTAATATGCAATGAAATTATCTAGATTGTTTTGCTGAATTGTTGTCTTATTAGTTACAATCATTTAGCTGACAAAAGGCATGTTTCCTCAAGTCAGCAAACAACACTGTTTTTTTATTCATCTTCAACTCAAAACATTTATCTTTATTTTATTTTATTAAATATATTTATGTATCTATTTTGCCTTTTTGAGATAGGATTTCACTGTGCAGTTCAGCCTGACCTTGAACTCACTTTGTACCACAGGCTGGCCTCAAACTCACAGCAATCCTCCTGCCTTAACTTCCCAAGTGCTGTAATTATGGGCATGTGCCCCCATGCCTAACTCAAAACTGTTTAGAATTAAAAATTTCAATAAAAGATATTTTAAAGATAATTATATTAAAGACATATTCTCAGTTGCACTGTATGTGAACAGCCACCAAGTCACGGCAATCCTCCTGCCTTAACCTGGACCTCTTGTTTTCATGCCCTTATCTCTGGAAACAGAGTTACAGCGTTTCCAGCTCCATATCTACTCAGCATGGGGCCAGGGTCTTCACTTTATAAATATCCTCAGCCTGTGTAAGACCATGGCACAGAGATGGTGTGAGTGCTACACTCACCCTAGGGTGAGTAGCCTGCACACAGTATAAGGGAGGAAAAGAGGCTTGCTTCCCTGCTTTTTTTACTTTTGTTGCTTTTGCTGTCTTCTGCTACCAAGAATGGTTGCCCCTTAGCCATGTCATCCTGCCTTAGAGTGGGCTGATTACAGACTGAAACCTCCACAAACTACAAGCTAAATAAATTTGTCCTCTTTTAACTTTAAGTGTCAGGTATTTTGTCTCAACTATGAGAAAAAAGTAACTAAGATACAGAACAAACTTTATTTCATAGACAAATTATTTTTCTTTGATTATATAAGCTGAAATATTTCATACTTCAAATGTATTGTACAGACTATATTTGTTTGTCTGTTATTAATTTCTTTCACATTTTCCTTGTAAACTTTGTATGCTGTGTCTGTTTCAAGTTTCAATATTTTAAGGTGCTGAGTATTGCCTTCAGAATAGATGAGATGAAACTTGACAGTGAACTCTGGGTAAATTTAGTGTAAGCATCAATTTTTCTAAACATCTGTTATTACTGAAATTCAGTTGAAAAGGGTTTTTAGCACTATAATTGTCTGTCAGGCCCAATCTGATCTCATTGACCACTGGGAAAGATACCCAGAATTAAAGCATCTTACAACAGACTAAGAGGACCTAATAAAAGACCTAACAACAGGCACTGATCAACCATGCTTTCTGAGACAAAGAAAATACATTGAGAGACAAGAAGTGTAAATTGTCAGGATAAAAAGGGAGTCATCTGTGTCAACCAGGACAAAAATAAACAGAGTTATAGAGGATTATTTTTTGAATGGTTCTATGCATAATTACCTAAAAAGAAAAAACCCATATAACACGTAAAAGTCATTAGATATCCCTTGCTTTTTCTCCCTCTTGGATTTGGATTAACAGTCTTTAATAATAGTTTTTCGGGTTCAAGCATTTGTCTCTTTTTATTGATGCTCCAGTTGCCTTTAATGAATTCTATGAACAGGTTCAACAACAGACAGACACCAGATGAGAGGACATTTACAAATCCTTCAAGACTGAGGAACGGACTAAACTGGGGGAAAAGGCTCTAACCAAGAATTTAAAATGGATCTTTAAAAATCAGTTTTTTAAAAGAGATAAACTACTTCTCTAGCTTCTTCATATTGGTAACTTTAAATACCACCTCTTCCTCTCCTTAGTTTAGATGAATGAGCTTGCAGAGAAGTAACATGTTTGTTAAAAAAGCAGCATTTCCATGGGAAAAATATGCAGGCACCTGTTGCAGGAGGCCCAGATACAATTTCCTGTTGATGAGGGAGAAGATGATCTGGGAATGGCCAGGAGAGGAAACCACAGGGCATTTCCTTGTCCATTGACCTTCCTCCTCCTCCTCTCAGAAAATGCCCTCACTATCTGAACATGGAGATACAGAAAATTCATGCAAGAAAGAAGTCTCCTTTTTCTCCTTTGAGCTAGTTTTGAATAAACAATTTTCTTTCCACCAAAAATTCTGTCCCCCTCCCCCAGATTTTTGAGAGTAGCAAACACTGCAAATTTTGTTACTTTTGGTAACAGCTTCAGTACTCACATGATTCTTCTGCGTTCTCAGGCCAGATCAAGCATCTTTACTGGATTCTTACACACATTGCTTGCAAGTTTGCTGAGTTGAAAACAAAAAGATTTATTGTACCAGTAAAGTGAAAAATGACTGTAAATCCTTGAAATCTAAAGGTACTCCCATTGTGAATAATGTCCCAAGCAAGCATTAGCATACTTTGAGCTTCTGTGTGTGTCATTCTCTAGGTCATTTTCCTGATCATGAGAGAAGATAAACACATGCTCTGGATAATGATATCATCAAAGCAGTGTGCAAGGTGTCCTTTAGAGCTGGTGAGGTCTCCAGTTCTGCCCAGAAAGCTCAGAGACTACATGAATATTTACTCTTAACACCTGCCACCTGGCCTTAATCAGTGATGGAAGAGCAACCTCAAAACTGTTTTCATTCATTGAGCATTTATGTGTAATAATGAAGGACTGGTTAATTATAGCAATGTATTATAAAACCTTCAGAAAAAAAGAATGTTTTGTGGATGATTTCATTTCTGTGTATATATGTTGCAAGTTTGAATTATTGTTTTGCAATCAGTACTTTTTAATGGTATAAGCTTAATCAAAGTGTATCACAGAGTTTTAACAATCACTGAAAAAAATTAGTAAAAGAAAACATCAACTATGGTCCAGTTCAATGAGTTTTAACAAGTGTATAATGCATCCAACTCCACCTTCAGAACACAGATCACATAGAAATTTCCCAATGCCCTCTGACACAGCATCCAGATCAAAGCAGGAGGCATAGCAATCTCAGAGTTGAAGTTATATTACAAAGCTACATGACAAAAACCAGCATGGTACTGACCCAAAAATGGACATGAAAATCCAGAAACAAGCCAGGTGTGGTGGTGCACACCTTTAATCCCAGCACTCGGGAAGCTGAGGCAGGCAGATCCTTGTGAGTTCGAGACCAACCTGGGCTACAAAGTGATTTCAAGGCCAACTTGAACTGCATAGTGAGAACATGTCTCAAAAAATAGGGCTGGGGATTTAGCTCAGTGGCCTAAACATCTGCCTGGCAGGCATGAGGTTGTGAGTTTGATCCCCGGTACAAAAAAAAAAAAAAAAAAAAAAAAAAAAAAAAAAAAAAAAAATCCAGAAACAACACCAGACACATTCAACTATTTGATTTTGACAAAGAGGCCAAATCAAACAGCCTTGCTAACTGCTGTTGCTAGGAAAACTGGCTCTCTGTATGTAGAAGATTGAAGCTGGACCTATAGCTCTCACCATGCACTAAATTAAAATCAAAATGAAAAAAAGAAATCAATATTAAATTTCTTTTAAACTTGCACAGGCTTTAACCTCACTTTTAAGAAAACGGTATCTAAAAATAATACAAATATATACATATATATATATATATTTTTTTTTTTTTTTTTTCTTTGCGGCACCAGGGATTGAACTCACAACCTTGCACCTACCAGACAGGTGCTTAAGTCACTGAGCCAAACCTCCCAGCCCTGGTTTTTTGAGGCAGGGTTGCACTGTGTAGCTCAGGCCAGCCTTGCGCTAGGGTTGTAGCCCAAGCTGGCCTCAAACAACGCTCCACCTACCTCAGCCTCCCGAGTGCTGGGATTAAAGGCATGCGCCACCACGCCCGGCTCATTTTAGATATTTTAATGAGCTTTTCTCTAGCCATTAAAGTAACAACTATGGCATTTATAGAAAAATTATTGGGATTTTTACATATCTATTTTATTATAATGTGTACAACATTGAAATGAGAGAAGCACAGTGACATAATTACTGATGATCACCTCTGCTGTAATATAGGAAGGTATACTTTCATAGAATAACTAATCACTGTATTAGTGACATTTTGAAATTCATAATTTTTATTTACATTTTAAGATAACTGTTTCTATATTTGATTAAATTTTGCATGTTTATTATTCTTCCTGTCTATCATGTATATACCCAAGTATGTAGAGTAGTTGGTGAAATGTGATATTTTAATTACCGAAGGTTGAATGAGAGATGTGATAGTACATGCCTATAATTCCAGCAGTCTGAGAGGCTGAGGCAAATGGATTGCAAGTTCATACTCAATTGGGTCAGTTAGCAGCATAGAGAGATACCGTCTCAAAATAAAGAAATAAAAGCTATTGGAGATGTAGCTCAGTGCAAACACTCCTGTTCAAATCCCAGTATCACAAAAAAAGGAAGAAAGAAAAAAGAAAAGAATTAATTGAATAATTAATGAAACAAATGAGATAAATTATGACTGATGAACTAATGAAAATGAAATCTAGCACCAAATCTGTAGATCACACTTATCTCTTATTTCTGATTTTATATTGAGGCTACAGACTTATATCCCATAATTCTAGGGAAAATATCATTGGAATACAGCTTTGATGAAGGTATCTCAGGGGTGTGAAGTACAGGGAAGGTAATGTACTAAAGGTAAAGGACACTTAAAAAGCGTAAGTTTAAAGAACATGAAAATATATTTTATGAACTCACATCCTGTTTATTCTGTTGTGAATGTTACAATATACTATTCTCTGGCTTTCTTGTTTATACAGAAAAAAATGGCTTTTGACACTTTACTGTTTAGTTAATAAGAAGCTTCCTTCCTAAAATCTTATTTTGATGTAGTTCAATATATTTTCTAAATAAACTTTTTGATTAACACATTTTAAATTCTCAGGGTGTTGAACAAATAACAATTGTGCAGTGTAATGAGTATCTTATCCTGGCAATGCTTTAAAAAAGAGCAAAAGAAGGCTTGACTCATTGTTGACAAGGGTCTCCTGTTTCCCAATCCTTAGCAGCTAGGTGAATAACTTTTTTTTAAATGTAACACTTTGTTGTAGTAATGGTATACTACATGGTGGGCAAAACACATTCGGTTTAGGAACAATAAAACTGTACATTTCTGACATAACTCACTGGAGAAGAGACAAAACCAATACTGTATTAGTGAAAGGTTATCTACTCTTCAGCAGACAAGTCAGGAGTCTGATAATGCAGCAAAAATAGAACATAAAGAGGAAAATATGCATCTCAAAGAGGTTTTATTAGCTCTTTTGATGCACCACAAGGTGAAACATCAGGGTTCCATAAGGGAATGCAGCGAATGCTTATGTTGAAAAAAAATGGAGTCATACACCTGCGGTATCTTACCAGCTAAGCACAGTTTGTCTTAGTCATGGGCAGGAGAGGGGCTCCTCATGGGATAGATTAGGGATAGGTGAGACAGCTACAGAAGGACACAGTCGTCCAGAGAGGTTAGGGAGTGCAGTCATCTGGGATGAAACTAGGATCAAAGCTTGCCAAAGTCAAAGTCTCTTGGAGTGGCCTAGGAGCTACGGATGTAGCTGTGGCCAGCCATGTGCACTTTTAAGACAGTACAGTTATCCAAAATAGAAGAATGAACAAATGTCTCAGAGCATGCACTGGACTTTTCTCTTCTGTCTCACCTTAATCTTAAATCTCCTTCCTGGAAAATAGCATTCATGTGTATTTATGGAATGAAGATGTAGGCATGAAGATAGGCAATTGGAGATGAGGATTGAAGCAAGTGGTTGTTTACCAATGCATAGTGACACTTAATGGCTGTTCATGAAATCCATGATCAGAAAATGTGGATAAAGTTTTGGCCTGCTGATCTATTGAAGAAAAGTTTACCTTTCTGAAACTTGAGTAGGTCCAAAACAAAAGGTCCATAACTTCAGGGGTTTTGAACTAGACAGGCTATCACCAAATTCCAGATAAACAATGTAAACAATCATTACTATAGTGACAATACATCATAGGTGCTTTACATTAGCTAGAAGGGGTCTATTTGTTTTATTAATCAGTGTTGCAAAAAGTAATGTAGAAGATAAGTGATGTTAGAGAATTTAAGTTTTTTTTTAACTTTTTTCTTCTGTTATCCTTGCAATGCCAAAGACCTCTATCAGTTTTAAATCCTCTGAATAATTTGCACAATGGGCCTAGCAGCTGGGATAGCAGGTCACACCAGCAACAGAACCTTTTCTTGTTCTAGGTCTACTTGGGAAACTGCTGGGTCAGAGACATACTCCAAATATACTATATGTTGACCCCAAAATATAAAGGGTTTCAGCAAATACTATGGCATGTTCTTAGTGATATCAGATACAAGAAAACATTCCAGTTGATTTATATTTATATACATAGATCAGACAATTGGTTCCCTAAAAATCCCATATAAAAAGTTCCTGAACATTCTCATGTTTATCTCTATTTTTCTAGGAATTTACTCTTACTTTGCAATATGATATACATGATATTAAAACTTCAGTGTTTCTATTTACAAAATCAATTAGTTACTATGGCATCAATACACAGATATAAATTGGTATTTTTCAAAATGTGAAACAGAATAGGAAAAATGTTTATAGCTCAGTGGTAGAATGACGGAATGAATGTCTCAGTTTCCATACTCATACTACTAAAATAAAATAATGAATAATAAAAATACATTGATGGAAACAAAACTACATGGTCCTGAAATGAAGTCATAAAGGGTACTCTTATTCTGAAAATTCAATTTAATTTTTATGATTTTAGTTCAAAATGAGTATATACTAAAACTTTCGCCAATTGAGTAGTCACATAAAACATACCAGGTGCTATGATATTCTGCTTAGTAAAGGTGCTACTTCCTAGAAAGTGTCAGTCAGAGCAATGTAAATTTATGTTAATTGAAATTTACCCTGTGGTCAAGCTGGTTTTACATAGTCTAACACTTTATTCAATACATACATGACAAGAATCACTTGTTCGACCTTCACATTTTTTGTGGTGTCCATATTTCTCATTCTTTCAAGAATGTGATTGTGAGCCGGGCATGGTGGCTCACGCCTTTAATCCCAGCACTCTGGAGGCTGAGGTAGGAGGAGCATTGTGAGTTCGAGGCCCGCTTGGGCTACAATGCCAGCGCAAGGCCGGCCGGAGCTACATAGTGCGACCCTGCCTCAAAAACCTAGGGCTGGGAGTTTGGCTCAGTGGCTTAAGCGCCTGTCTGGCAGGTGTGAGGCTGTGAGTTTGATCCCCAGTGCCACAAAAAAAAAAAAAAAAAAAAAAAAAAGAATGTGATTGTGAATATTTTATTCCTTGTCTGCCAGGAGAGGAGAGTTTCAGAGACTTGTCCTCAGTCTTGTTTACAATGTCACTTAATCTATAGATCTGAAAGAAATGTGAGAGTTTTATAAGCTTTCAAATCTGTTAATTTCAACTATGAGTTCAGCATTAGGTAAATAACTGCAAATTTATTTGAGCAATTTTGTAATGGTCTGCAGTCAAAGCTTTCAAGAGAAGCTGATATTCATAAACTTCTGCTGCATGTAATAAATCACAAATTCTCTTTTGTTCCTCACGTACTACTGTCAGTCCAGGCCCCAATCCCAGAAGTCCCAGGTAAAGAGAGATATGTGCCCTCTCCTCTGGACACTGAAATTTGGTAACTACAGAGCTTTGATAATCACAACATGAACACATCCTGAATATTTCCATGGTGTGTTTTCATGGACCTTTGTCAAGGGGACTTAGAGAGTTCCCTAACTCTCTAAATTGACCCACTGCTAAGAACTGGAAGGGGCTGTGACTTTCCCCTTCAGAAAGTAAATTCATAAATCACATTTTAATCTCATTTTTCCCTTGGATTATAGTATTTATCAGGGTACAAAGCCCCTTCACCTACTGTTTTACCAATCTACTCCAGACACTATTTCTCTCACCACTTCCTTAAATCTGAACTTTGCAAGACCATTAGTGAGTCTCTGCTGTCTGTGCAGTCCATATCCTGCAAAACCTATCAGAAGCAGTAGCTAAAATCACTCATATACTAGCACACTGCTGTCTCCTTATTTGTGTACTTGTTCACTGATCACCAACTGTCTGTCTCCTTTGCTAGTTTTTCCTCTTCTTCCAAAATAGAAAACATCACAGAGACCAGAGCCCTAGTCTTCATTTTTTAACCAGTTATGCTGATCTTGGTGATATCACAGTCTTCTTATTGAGAAGGTACAGTTCCACAGAGATCAATAATGCCAATTATTCAAATCTATCACCTGCCTGTCTGTCTCACATTGGAAAATACGCATTTTTTCTTTAATTACCAAAGTTCCAGGAGACAATCAAAGCATAATATATGCATATATGTGAGCAATGCACTTAAATCCATTAATATATATATATATGCACTAACATTTATAATAATAAAACTTAAAAATAATACTAGCAAAAATCCAAGAAAAAGAAGACAGTATTATATTTTATTATTTATATTATATTTTTGCTTTAACTTCTGCTAAATCAAAGCGATGATAACTTTAACCTAATTTATTAGCTTAAAATAACAACATAGGCCTTGATTGATAGAGTAGTATCATTGTAAATATATTGTTCTAAGTAAAAGTAATTAGATGGAATTGTTGGTCTACCTCTTTTGATTATTTGGACTTAGTACAGTTATAAATCTTTCTTGAATGAAAAAAATTGAAAAAATATACACTAATTTTTGGCATATTCAAGTACATTCAGTGCTGACTTTGAAATGGATTAAGATACTGCCTTCTCTTAGGAAATGACTTGCTATTTTACATTTTGGATTCTACATGTGAATTCTCCTTGTCTGGACAACACTCTTTCTGTAGGAGCAGTTGTTCAGATGGAAAGCCACAGCTCTCCTGCTCAGAGTGACAGGTGCAGAAGTTACTCCTGCAGCGAGCTCTTCTGGGGTGAGTGTAGCTATTGCTGTGGACCCAGTTCCAATCTCTTTTCCAGAATTTCATGAGGTTCCAATACCAGTACCCAGGTCACACAGTCTCACCCTATGGCTGCTGGCATTGCATTTTGTCTTTTTAAGTTGTTTTTGTTTTGTTTTGTTTTGTTTTGTTTTGTTTTGTTTTGTTGTTGTTTTCTGAGCTCTTCCTTTTTTTCCTGAGTGGAATGAGCCAGGGGCAACTTTTTTGTCTGTAACTGATGGTATTTTTCTACTTCTATTCTTAAGAGATTTTTCTTAAAGTTTGGCCGTGCTATTAAGCTTTTCAACGTCTTTACCCTAAATGTAGGGCATCAGTGAAAAGTATCAAGATATGATAGATTCATTTTTGGTGCTCAGTATCATTTCAGAGGCTTGAATTATGGGTGAACCCTACAAATTAGAATGGCCCTTGTCTTCCTCTGACATCTCTGAGGTTTTGTGTTTTTTCTACCTACCACCCTGGTTGTCGTTGATGAATTTATTTCATTTATGATTTTCTTACTCATTAGCTATTTCATAAGAACAATTTTGTCATATTACTTATTTTCCATTTTGACCAGGGAGCCCACTGGTCTTCATGCAACAGGGTGCCTGTAGGAATGGTCATAGTGAAGGTATTGCTGAGAAATGGTGGTGGGTAAAAGTTGAAGGTCTTCATACTGAGAGGGGAATGTGCCCTACTGTTCAAGGCAGAGGGAGGAAATGAGGAGGGTTTTTGCTATGTGGATGAACTCATTCATCTCACTACTTCATTGGATAACAGAAAAATTGCAACCGTTTTTCACCTGAAAGGAGAAAATAGTTCAAGTCTACTAGGCATTTAAATTTAATACTCTATAATACTTATATGAAACTACTTTTAAACGTTGGGTCCAGATAAATGCAGGTTTATGTGTGAGTGTACATCTCTTGTGTGAATGCATGCCTTTGTAAAAATTGAAATACTAAGTACTATTCTTAGTATCAATAATTTGAGAAACAATGATCTTCATGAAGTTGTTAGGTAGCTGAATGTAAGAAGAACTTTGAATAATGTGTGCATAGGCCCCTGTGCAGACCAAACTATTGAAGTTTTTGAAGAATCTCAATTTAGATATGCATTTAGATTCTTGTTGTCTTCTAGGTAAGTTAGTTTGTAAAGTTCCTTTGTGTTGTTTCTTGCCTGATAGTCAATAAGTCAGATTAAAATATGTAGATAATGCAAAATGAGCAAAAAAGTGTAAATAAATATGTCATCATTTGCATGCTAGCTGATGAGGTTTTAGTGCTTCCTTCATCATCAGTTACAAAAGATTTCAAGCTGTTGTGTAACATAAATAGTATCTGGAGAAATCTCAGCTGGGATTTCTGGGATATTTTCACTAAGAAAATGAAATCATTAACAAATATTGATGTTTGCTTGCTTGGTGGTGCACATTTAAGTTTTTAAGAACCTAACTTGCAGTTTTTCAAGACTCAGATGTACATAGCATTTCAGATTAATGCTTTAATAGTCCTTTGCTGGTGGTATTAGATATTGGGGCATTCTCTTTTAGACAATGGGAAATATGCAGAAATATTTACCATAATTTTTAATATAGAATTCATACTTGGATATTTAATAAATGGATTCATAGCCCTAGTGAGCTGCAGAGACTTGGTAAAGAGGGGAAAGTTATCTTCAGCTTATCAAATCCTCACTGCTTTGGCAATCTTCAGAATGGGTATGTTCTGGTTAGCGTCTCTTGATTGGTGGATATTTGTGCTGTACCCAGCTTTGTGGATGACTGGAAATATATTTAAAATGATTAATATTACCTGGACAATGATCAGCTATTTTAGCCTCTGGCTTGCTACAAGTCTCAGCATCTTTTATTTTTTGAAGATAGCAAATTTTTCTAACTCTACTTTTCTCTACCTAAAATGGAGAGTTAAAAAGGTGGTTTTGCTGACCTTGTGGCACTAGTCCTCTTGTTTTTAAACATTGTTCTTGTAAATGCAGGTGTTGATGTCATGATTGATGCATATAAAGGAAATTTGTCTTACAGTTCCCATGACTCTCTACAATTTTCCAAACTTCTTCCAGTCACCAAGACTATGCTCCTATCATTTCCCTTTATTGTAAACCTGACAACTTTCTTCTTGCTCATCTTCTCCCTGAGAAAGCATCTGAAGAGGATGCAGCACAATGTTAGAGGATTCGGAGATGCCAGCACCATGGCTCACACAAAAGCCTTGCAAATTGTGATGGCCTCCCTCCTACTATATACCATTTACTTTCTGTTACTTCTTGTTAAAGTTTGGAATTCTCAGTTATTAATGAAAAATCTCATCATTTTTCTTTGCCAGGCAGCTGCAAATACTTTTCATCATATCACTCATGTGTCTAGATTTGGGGGAATAGTAAGCTGAGACAGGCCTGTCATTTAGTGCTTAGGCAGCTGGGATGTGGGTCCAATAATGCAGATCCATTGGGTCCATAGACCACTTCCATGATAATCTTGCATGTTTTACAGAAAAATCAGTAACCAAGAAATTCTATGCTTATGATATTTTTCCTTTCCACTATTTCTTTTTGTATAAATTAGTGAATTTTAGCAAATCATTGTTCAAAATAGGAACTATTGAAAAATATTTTAATATTAATAATATGTATAAAATTACCTTGATATACACCGAAGTATATTGATGTAGGTTGCTGATATGCAAAAAGTCCACGTAAACATGCAATATAATAATTGTGTCAATCATTTGCATTTTTAAAAATCTAAATTGGCAATCAAATGTGAAATATATATGTTTATGCATGCATATGAAATGTGGCAACTAAAAGTGGAACTTTATAATTTTATATACTTAAAAATAAATTTTTAATGTAGAAGATGTGACTAAATTATCAGGTAGGAAATGAAATAAAAATATACATAGTTGGAAATAAAGTATGATAGATTTATAATTTTATGCCAATTTATAAATTAAAAATCTCAGAACTGTAAATCTCCTTTTTTCCAGTTTTTATATTTTTTTCAAATTTCAAAATTCTGAGAACATATTTTTCATTATTAGAAATGTGTATTCACTTTGAGCAATGCATTGCATTAATTAACTTACTTTTTAAATAGGTACCACAATCCATTTTATTTATATTCCACATGAATAGAAAATCATGGACTAATAGTCTTTTAATTCAATATCATAATGGGAAACTGATTTTTTTGTTATATTGTATTGCATTATGTACATGTACTTTACTAACATAGATAATGTTCAAGTTGTCAGAGGAGCAGAATTTTAGATTTGTCAACATAAAGTTAATATGAACTTTTGTTATGTTTATGTGTTTTAGCATTGATTCTGAGACAGAAAAAATGTAAATAGTGAAACAAATGAAAAATTAATAACATACGAGAAAGAAGAGTAGCGACAATAGATAAGAAAACATGGTCATACAACCCTTGGTCAGTGTTGGGAGCTGTTGGAGCTGGAAATTGACTTTATGTGTAAGGTTGGAATATGGCCATTCCAAGAACAAAGAGTGCCTGAGTCAAGCCACATGAAGAAGCTGCTTCAACCCAGAGAACACCTAACCCCAAGACAATCTGAACAGTGAGTTGCAGGGACAACAGGGTGTCATGTGACATTAAGTTGCTAAAATGAATAAATAAATGCCCCTGCAGTGAGAAGTCATTTCCTTTCCTCCCATTCACAGAGAAAGGGCTCCACCTAACCCCAGCTTTGTCTCTTCTTAATTTTCCCATCCTCTTGCACTCCTTCATTCATCCAAGGAACCTCAAGAGCCACATGGGTTGTAGCATATGACACCTGAACATGGACAGGGTAAGGGATAGAGCATGAGGAGACATTTCTCATTTGCACAAAACTAGGGGGAGAAGTGCATTGGTATAGGTCAATATTCATCACTTGGGTGTATCGATATTGGCTTCATCAGGTATAAAGATTGGTGCATTGTAACAAAACCTTATTCTCTAGGGTCACAGTGAGAAACCCTTTCCCAAGGTGGGGGGAAGAGGTATATTGATTTCACTAGTAGTATAATTATGGGACAAAGAAATCATAAAGAATCACAAATGTATATGGAACCATTTGTTATATGCTTGATTCCAGTACTTAAATTTCTTTTATGAATTTTGATTAGGAAGTATCTTAATGGTTATAAGCTTGTTGAAACAGCCGCAAGGAAACTGACTTGGAGCAATATTTTGAAATGAAGTCCTGAGCAAGAAAAAGATGGGAGAATAATAGAAACCCCAACAGAGTTTAAGCCCTTTGGTTTTGTTCAGTTAGATTGAAAAGGAGAGATGGAGGGTAACTCTTGCCCACAAGAGGAAAGCTTTGCTTCAAATCCTATTTTACAACACCCAGTATTTTTAATTTAGCCACAAACAGTTACTGCCACTTATGACCCTACAGCCCCATTTGCTCTGGGTTTTATAAAATTCTTAAGGTTACAGATTATGGCCCCAAATGATTGGAAAGGAATAGCTAAAGTGTGTTTAAATCCGGGGCATTATTTGTGGATAGGAAAATTTTTTGAATTGTGTGCAGATCAGGCCTCTCAATGCTGCTCAGAATGTAGCCTTTACAAAAGATATGTTAATTGGAGATGGTGTCTTTACTGGTACAGGGAGTCAACTTGCTTTTAATATGCAAATATTTGATCAATTTGAAATAGAAGCCACAAGGGCATGGAGGAGACTTCTTTTAATGAGTGAAATAATCCTTGATTTGACTTCTAGCCATCAGGGTCTAGATAAAACATTTCAGGAGTTTGTCTCTAAAAATTCAGAAAATGGTATAAGACACAGAGAGTTTTCCTGGGGCAGCCCAGCTCTCTTTGGCTTGGTGAGATGAGAAGCTAACTGAGACTTACTCTGTGGAGTTGGTGTTTGCTTGATACTGCAGGTGGTGGTGGGCAGATGGAGGAACCAAAGCCCAAATGGTTCTGCCCACCCATGTGCTGTGGAGAAAATTCTGCCAGGGCCTACCAAGCATTTTGATGGCCAGCCTGCCAGCCATGCTGCAACACATGGCCCAGGGCTGGGAAGATGGGACATGGCTCTGGTGCACCTAAGCCACCCCAGTTTTTCCCATCACCTGTGGGTGCGTGCATCCTCACTGTGGTGTGAGAATTTGGTACTGCCTGCCCATCCCTGGATCCTGCCTGCACATGAGCCACCATGCCTACCAACTCAAGGTGAAATCATGGGAGCCGCAGCCCAAGGTAGGAATGTCAAACAGCAAACAAGAGCACAAAGTGCCTAAATACAAAATGTGGGTTTTTTTCTCTGTACCAAACCACAGAAATTCCTTCTAATCCTTAGATCTAAATTTTTTTTAATGTGCTCACAATTTAAATGTCAAAATCAAAAAGGGTGAGTTAATCTCATAATAGGTTTCAGTTGGCAGTATATACCATTTGAAAAGTTTTAAATTCTAATAAAGGTGGAACTACCACAGCAGTAAGATAATACAATCAAATAAAGGCTAAAAAGAGTTCTTTGGAGAGATCCTTATACTAGACAAAAAAAGCACCCAGTCCAGTGCTAATTTGGGGTCAAGGGTAAGCTTATGTTTTTCTAGGAAATGCTAAATGGCCATAGCTTGCTGTATGGCTGTATCATGGACCCAAACCCAGAGAAGGAGTTGAATCCACCTCTCAAGAAGCTAATGCTCAGTCCTATAATAGTGATACTTCAGAGACCACACCACAACTGACAGAAAAGGATGAAGCTAAAATGACCCAGGATGCCCAGGAGATGGTAACCATGAAACAAAAACCAAAGGTTGAAATACATAAGAGTATATAGAGATGACCAAACTGAAAGTTTAATGAAAGTAGGGGACACAAAATTACTAGTATTCTTAAGATAAAATACAAAAATACATGTTATTACAGGTAAGATTTTTGTCCTTTCCAAATTCTTTTCATGAGAGATCTCTGCCATTGACCTACAACAATTCTTACTAATCGATTTGTAGTTATAAATTCTAAATTTGTGAAAGAAACTATTGAAATTCAATGTAGTTTAAAAATGTGATTGAGTGTGCTCTGATTTTGTAAGATGCTTGTCTGCCTGTGTCTGTTTTATCTGTTTATAAGCCATTGTTGGGAGTCAGTTGAGCCAGTGATGTGCACATGTATGGAGCCAAAAACACAAGCGCCCATATAGGAGTGCCCAAATTGGGAAGGAGCACCTGATAAATGCCCCGAGGGCATGGGGTGCTGGAAGGGAACAGGTGTTCCAGCCCCAAAAACATGGAGTGTAAGAAGCAAGCTAGTTCAGCAAAGGGGTACAATACAAGTGTATAAACAGCCCCCCGGGAGTTTAGAACATTCTCACAGACACCTACAAGCTCTATGCTTGTTTTTATATCTGTCTCAATTTGTACTGATCATCTGTCCATGTCTGTCTATTTGTCTGTTATGTAAACAACAGCTTTTCTTTCTTTCTTTCTTTCTTTCTTTCTTTCTTTCTTTCTTTCTTTCTTTTTTTTCTCAACAAATTTTTCTGTTTTCCTTTTCTTTTTGCATTTTTGGACCATTTGATCAAAATTTAATTTGGGTCATAGACTTAATAAACATGCTTTCGCCTCAGTTGTCAGTTGGTCAAATGGTGCTAAAATTGGTTGTGTACATGTAATGTTTATTTTTGTTTATTATGGACTTAAGAGTCTTTCCTTGTGTAAAAAATTGATGTGCTAAATGCTATGATTGGGGTTTTCATGTCATCAAAAATTATTATTAAGATAATTAAATAAAAATCCATTAGGGTAAGAGAGATTATTGGACAGGACTCCAATTACTGAATAAGAAAACAGCTGCCTGGTACCATTTAGCCAATTCTTGTTCATTGATCGGACACCCCAGTGATCTGCATAGCCTTATGGGAGACACTCCAACTAAACTTATAAAATTATATTATTGTAATATGTTCACATTGGCCATCATCCAAAAAAATAATACAGTAAAGTTTTTGATTTAAAGGTGCTCTGATACAAAGGTTTTCATATGCCTATGACAAATGATTGCTATTAACCTCATGGTATATAAAATTCATTCATGTCTGCAGATACACAGGTTTTCCAAAATGTAAAATGGAGACTACTTATGGTGACAGAATTTTGTTTCAGATTCAGACTTCTGCCTTTAACAAAATCTTATGAGATGTACATCTTACTAAAGGTAAACAAGTTAGATAAAAGCTTCTCATATATTATATGGGAATGATTGACCAAAAAAAGGGTATTTTATATCAAAATGAAAATTCAAGTGTGTTACAAAATGTCATCATGATTGTCATGCTATAATATGAGGTATGGCTTTGATTTCTAATTTTCCATGTAAAATATGCAACTTTTTGGTAGCATCCTATAGGTATTCAAATGTTAAAACATCCATGGTTGTTAAAAAATAATGGTCTTATTTTATGTTCTAAAGTGTTTGATATGTACATAAGACAATAATGTTAAGTTTGCTGTCTGTCCTACACTGTACTATTATCAATCTTTTCTTCTGGGTGTTCAACAACTGCGGTTTAGAGACCAAAAACTAGAGAGATAGATGGGCTAAGAGGATAGTCAATATTTTGGCCCTAGCCCTCTGAGGTCAACGAGGACCCAGGACATAGGAGAACCACTGTTGCATCACCCTATATTCAGTGAGTCCCTGGTCTTCTGATCAAGGAGATTGTGAGACCACAGAGGAAAGTGATCATTGGTATGTTGTGTACCTGAGGAGAGTCACCAGCAGAAAAAAAATCTCTCAAGCTTTCATAGAAAGCAACTTGGTCAAGCAATGGCCATGACTCATCCAGATGGCTGACACTGACATGTTCCAAGGCAATTTCTGAGGAGATTTAACTGACCTTGATAGATAGCAAGAAACTGATTGTATTTTATACAGGTCTCACCTTAACTTGATCTTGAACATCCTCTAGAAAATTATAACCATAAAATGTGTAATAAAATGCCATAGTAAATGTTAGCTATAAAAGAAGCTCAAATCGCTAACACCTTCTGACAATTGCTGGCTACACTGGTAACTGTTTATCTACTGTTACAGATTAATGGACTGCATAGGGTTTAAATCGTGGGAGTTCTCCAAACACAACTCTTCTACTTTTAACTAACCACTCATCCTGTGCAACAACAAAACAAAATAGAGGGATACCTTTGGAGCTACTGAAGCTGGAAATTGACCAAATGTGCAAGGGTGGGGCATGGCCATCCTAAAAACAAAGAGCACCTGGGGCAAGCCACATGAAGAAACTGCTTCAGCCTAGAGAACACCTAACCCCAAGACAATCTAAACAGTAAGTTGCTAGGACAATAGGGTGTCATGTGACATTAAATTGCTAAAATGTATAAATAAACACCTTTGCAGTGAGGAAGCAGTTCCTTTCTTCTCATCTGGAGAGTAAGGGCTCCACCTGACCCCTTACTCTTCTTTATTTTGTAATCCGCTTGCAGTCCTTTACCAAAGGAACCTTAGGGCCAAGTGGGTTATGGCAGGTCAGTGCTGCTAAAATCATAGGTATGGCAGAAACTTGTAAATTTTTAGAAATAAAGTGTTCTTAATTCTTGCTTATTTTCCTAAATAAATTCTCTCAAACAGCTGAATTTGTGCTTGGTATTGATTTTCTTGTTCTCTTAATGCAGTATATTCATGTGTTCATTTGTGGAAAAAATACATTGTACACAGTATTTTTGTTTGTGTTTTGTAGCTTTCTTATGAGGAACAAATGCAAGAAAGTAAAACATGGCATCTATAATAGCTACTAAACAGAGGGCATTGTAATATTTGTGTAGCAGGTACTCAGTGTATTTCATATCATTTTATACATGTAATGCTATTTTTCATGCTAGAAAACTGAAGTTATGGAATGTTAAAGAAATTATTCTGCAGTACTTGAAGATGTCAGTATTGATTAGAGCAATGACCTCTGGCATTTTAGGGACAAAGTGGTCCCCAATATTTTGATTAAATGTCAACAGCAAGAGGCTGTTTCACATCTGAAATTTGGTAGAAAAATCATGCAAAGGAATGTGCTGTGCTGTTGCACATATTACATATTACCGTTTTTTCCCCAATGATATTGATATTCAGATAATGTGGATAAAGAACTAATCATTGTTTTGTATGTTTCCTGCATTGGATACTAGCTGCCTTAGTAACTATCATATGTACTTTGTGTTTTAAGCTGAATCTTTAACCTTTTCAAATTAAAAATTTTGTCATCTACATGTAAATATTTGTAAAGTTTATTTTCTATCTTCTAGTATTTGTACTTTTCTTTTTTGGTATTGCTATGCAATGAAATAGTTCATGTACTCAAAATATTAATAGTGGTGACAACTGATATCTTTATAAGCCAAAATTTGTTAGTGTTTTACCAATAACCATGATCCTGAGTTTAGCTTTGATAGGGATGTTTTTTAAGATGATCTTCAAATGATCTTCAGAGAAAAGGGTTCTCTGTGTAGCTTTTCTGGTGAAACCTATCCTAAAGCTTTCAAATGTGGATTATTATTTAATATTTAGATTACCAAACAAACTACTTAGACAAAATCTATGAATATTTCATAAGAGATGTTTTAAACAGTAAAAAGAAGCAATAATAATTTGACAAAATACTATGTAAGTACACAACAAAAAAGTATCTAACAAGGTGAAAAACCATGAAAATTTTTAATTAAAAAAGATGTAACAATTCAATTAATAAGGTCACCCTAATAGACAAAACAGAGCGTTTTACCAATGCAGAATATACAATCATTTCAAAGATATATTTAACTTTTGCTGTCATGGAGATAAACATATGTAAAAGAATTACTATTACATAAAATATGCTCTCTCATAACAATTAAATAGTATTTTCTGAAATATTAATAATTATAATATCTTATAGGTTTTGAAAATAATTTACTGATAGATAAAATTTTAAAAAGACTTCACATTAAAATTAATGGCAAAATTAGAACTAAATAAAAATGATAGAAATATTTATATTGATGTTTAATTGTTTTAGTCAAATGTGGAAAATTTATAAATATAAATTAACTTCCCTAAGAAAAGTGTGTTTAAGAGTTAACTGAGTAGATAGAAATGAGTGACAAAGTAATTTTAAGGAAACTAAGTAGCAGTAAGAAAGGAGGAAAAATGTTTACTTAGTTGTCTTGTGTAAAAGAATATACACTCAGTATACTTAATTTTGAAACAATGTCACCATTTTTGGTACCTGGGAAAAAAGAAGCTAAAAGAGATTAAGTAGCTTGTCCAAAGACCCACAGCGTATCAGTGAATGTTTCACCAGAGAAGTAGACATAGAATAAGGTATACCAATGTATAAGAATTTGCAAGATAGCCAAGGCTCTCTTCACCTACTAAATGAAAGAGCTCAGCAGGGAGAAGAAACAGGATATACTTGGTCACCAACTGCTTCATCAAACACAAATGGCAGGCTATGCTCTTTTAAATTTTCATTTTCAACTCATGAGTTAGAAAGGACAAGTAAAGACATTTTGGAAGATAAAACTTGCTTTTAAATGTTTAGTTTAATCCTAAACTACATCCATACACTTGAATTAGTAAAAATTTCCTTCACCTATCATTTACAAATTTATTTTAAATTGTAAGCAGACTAACATTCTATATCACAAGAAAATACTTCATATCAAAATAGTTTGAAAATCATTATACACAATTTAGTGATGTTTTCTACAGTCATTAAAATGGTGAAATAGAGTCATTGGGAATTTCTTATATATCTGTTTAATTATAATTTGGGTGAAGTGTTGAAATGAGAGAAATTACAATGACATAATTATTAATAAAGAGTTCTAATGTGAGGAGGAAATGTATATTCTTGCATAATAACACAGTTTGATATTAGCTCATGGCATTAGAAATTTTAGATTATCAGTTAAATTTTACTATACATCATCTGAACATCTGATTTATTTTTTGTCTATCTGTCATTTATCCTTGTCAATAAAATGCTTTCCTCAAAGAAGCTGAAATCATAGCTATCTAGTTTACTGCTAACATTTGTCAAGTAAGATTGGGCCTGAAGGTCATTAGATTAAAAATAATTAGAAAATGAATGAATCAATGTATGAAGTGTACTAAACCTGGTAAGTTATGAAAATGAGACTATTACCAATTCTTCAACTTCTATGAATCTTTTGGTTATGGTTTCATGCTGATGTTAAAGTTCAATCTAAATAGAAATATTTCTGAGAGCAAAAATACTTGGATATTCCAAAATTCTGGGGAAAATATCACTAGAATACAAATATGATGCAGCTATGTGAAGAGTGTGAAGTGAGGAGAAGGTAGAACAAAACAGATAGTTTTTATGACACCTCTTTAAAAATAACATAAAGGCTTTGGTAAACCTACATTTAGTTTTTCATTGCCAAATGATGGTTTAATATTGTAATATTTTGCTTGCTATCTTATACCAAAAACAACATTTGAATTTTTAAAATATAGTCAATAATCAATTTTCTTTTTATGATATTTGATTTTATAATATATGACTTTTTCTAATATCTTTTCTAAAATGTCTTCTTTAAAACTACATTTGATATTCACAGAGAAGGGAACACATAACAGTGTTGAAATTCAGTGTACTTTTAGTCTGAAGCTTATAAAATGAGAAGCAATGCCAGAGATAACAGTCCTAGCATTTGTTTAAGAATATGTGTCCAGTGTAGAAATATCTAGGATGTATGCTAATTAAGTAGAAAATGTGCAGCTATGTGATGTATTGCTGATTGTACTGGGAACCACTTCACAATGAACTGAAAGACTTCTTGGTCTATAGCATATTTGAACTCTTGTCCTGCAGGATTTTTCCAGGAGCATCTAAGGGATAATGTGGTCTGTTATTAGTCCATGGAGAAAAAGTAGCAACAATTTTTATACTAGCTCGTTTGTGTCTAGTTTTATTTGTTGGTCAAGCTTTTCCCAAGTCAGAACTAATATCTGTGCTTTTCTGCCTTTTATCATCTAGTCCCTTGGAGGCTATTTATAAAACAAAATATCAAGATCACAATTGAAAGTCACATTCAATTTCAAAATGGAAGGATAATCTAGCTCATGCAAGGTTCTGATGAAGAAAATAAGAGACAGTGAAAGAATATGAGTTAGCAAACAAACTTGTGTCCAATACTATTCATTCCTATGGGCCTCATATTCAGACCATGCAATAGTGGTTGGGCTTCTAGGGATATCACGTGAACAAGTACCTAGGGTCTTGTGCTTAAAAAGAAAAAAAAAAAAAGAATGAAAGTAAGAGAGGCAAGTGAAGCTAGACATTTTTTATTCAGATTTTCCTTTGGTTTTGAATGTGCCTATCACAAATTTCTCCATCAGTTTTTCATCTACTAAATCATCTACTTAATGGGTAAAGAAGCTTGAAAAATTGCCTATATATATACTTTTTTTTTTTTTTGGTTTGGTCTTCCGCTCAGAAGCAGTGTACTCCTCCGCTAAAGAGGCATTGACCTTACAGGAACTCAGTAAGGTTCTGGTCCCCCATTCTCATGTAGGTTTGCCAGAGTCATACACAGTATCCTTTTTACCAAACCAAGTTTGTTTTGCCTGCTGGGCAGTATGCCAATCACTGAAATAATTAATCTTCATACACTTTTATCCACATGGTGAATACATACATGATGATATGAGACCTTTGCCTCAAGTCCTCCTAATTGGGAGTAAGATTCAGGTATATTTATGGAACAAAGAGGCAAGATAGTCAAAGTCAAGAGGAAAAGGGATTGGCATGCAGATGAGTGAAATAATAGATGATCTTCCCTGGTGGCATCAAGTGATGGCTCTTCATAGGATGCTTGTTAGAAAACACATGTGTTGTGCTGGGGATGTAGCTCAGTGGTGATGGAGCATGTGCCTTGTATGAGACAAGTTTTGCATTCAATTGTCAGTAACTAAAAAGAAAAGAAAAGAAAAGAAAAAGTTGTTAGCATAATCTGTAAGTGCTGTTCTGGCCTGATGACATCAAAAGATCACAACTCCAGTATTCTGAGTAGGCCCAAATGAAAGACAAGGTGCTCTCAAGTGGTTAAAATGAGACAAGGCTCAACTGGTTAAAATGAGACAGGGTTCAACTGGTTAAAATGAGACAAGGCTACCTCCAAATTCTGAAAACCAATTTAAAAATTATTGCTATGTGATCACAAATCAGAGGTGTTACCTATAGCAAAGTTAGTAGTGGTCTATATATATGCTTAACATGAGACTTCTGTAGTCAAGAATGAAAGTAAGAGAGGCAAGTGAAGCTAGACATTTTTTATTCAGATTTTCCTTTGGTTCTGAATGTGCCTATCACAAATTTCTCCATCAGTTTTTCATCTACTAAATCATCTACTTAATGGGTAAAGAAGCTTGAAAAATTGCCTATATTAGCTGTAGAAGACTCTCTTAACTAAAGGTGAATTTCATGGCCACAAAACAAAGAAACAAAATGAAAGAACAATAAACACTGAGAAGAAAAGCGATACACTGTAATATTGAAGGTACTGCTTCTCTAAACAACCATGGATTAAAAGATGTTTACAAACCCAGTATTGATTTGTAAAATACTTCATGTGATCAGTGGACAGCATCTCTAAGAACAGTATAAATTAATAGTTATTAAACACTTAAAGCTAATACTATAAAATATTAAATTTGGAAAATTTAAAGCAATATCTTAACTATCATATTGCAATCATGTGCTAAATGCATAATGTGTTGAATCAGTGAAAAACATGTAGTGAAATATAATGTACTGAAATATAATGGAATCTATATATAAGTAAAAATGCTTTTATGTGTGTGACTTTATGTGTGTGCATATAAAATCTTGCTAAAAATGTGTCTGCATGGATTCAAACACTTATCATCATTTTACATAAGAATCTGGTTTATTTCCTATACATAACCTCCCACTATAAATGTTTCTAATGGATTTATTACACAAAGATTGTTATGGACAGACCTACTTGCTCCAAACATTGTTTAATCCAAACATTAAAACCATAACCCCCAATGTAACTATTTTTAATGATGAACCCTTATGTACTTAAGATTAAATGAGATTATAAGGATGAAGACCTAATTCAATATGATTGGTGTTCTTATGAGAAGTGAGTCTGTGCACAAGAAGCTGCTTGAGCTCATTAAAGAAAGTTTTGTGAGAAGGTATCTGCCTAAGTCACCTAGAAAAACCACACTAGAAACCAACCCTACAGCATGCTTGGTTTTGGATTTCTAGTTTCCAGCACCAAGATAAATAAATTTTTGTTGTTAAAGTCACCCAATTTGTGTTTTTATATATAAGCCTTAACATAGTAATATAAAACTAGCAAATGATGAGGAAAATAGTAATGTTGAGCAATTGACATTCTAAATATACTAAGAAAATAAGTCTATACTACTATGTATGAGATGTAAAATGTTGACATTTTATAATTTTAAAGGTAGCTGCTGGCAGTTTTCATACAGTGTAAACTGTAATTCTAAATTACTGTTTTATTTCACATGAGTTCTTCTTTTAAGCTGGTTAATAAAACAAAAGTATGTAACTAATACATATTGTAATGTTGGACAAGGGTAAGCTGATTTAAAAACATGTAAAGGCCTTTGCTTGTATTAAAAGGTAACAAAGACGTAATTCAGAGTTGGAGATATGGAAGGAGCTACCTGAAAGATCTAGTGACCAACAGAAGCAGGTTGGAAAATTGAACAAGCACTTCAATTGCATGCAGAGACTTGACCTACCATCTCCTCCTCACCCATGGAAGGTAGTTGCCATGACTTCTAAACTGACTCCTCTTGGGTCAAGCGAATGGCAGCAGAGCTTGGCATGAGACTAGCTTCTGATGGGAGTACTTCTGGCTAATTTATTTGGAGTAAACTATAGAGGACAGGACTCCTCTTTGGTGCTACCTGTAATGTTCAGTAAGAAAGCTGAAGGTCACTCTAAATATCATTTTTTCTCAAACTACTCCCCACCAGCTTGGTGAGCAGCACAGCAAGAGGAAGGGGTGAATACACTCAGGCCTTCCCTACTCCAAGGGGCACATAGCCAGCAATGTAGAACATAGTTGAGGGAATCCTACATGCAGAAAAGGAAGATAATTACTACAAGGATGTCATGGGAAAAAAGTGAACCTCATTAGAAGAACAGATAAGAAAATGAGAATTAGAAAGCAACAAATATTAGGGGAGAAAAGGCAGAAACAACTACATACCTTACAGCATACCTAACTCAGTGTAAATGGTCTCAATCATAGACTAAAAGGAAATAGGCAATACATGAAATTGTATGATTCTTCCAAAAGTTAATCACTCTCTAGCAACTTACTCAAAAAATACTGAAGTAAATGAAATGGCAGATCAACATTCCCAGAGAATGAGTCATAAAAAGATTGATGAATTTCAAAAGAATACAGAAAAACAACTGGATGAATTTAATAAGAAAACAGGGCATATAAATATGAAATTCAACAAAAAAATTTAAAGAAAGAGTCAGACAGAAATCTTGGAAATTAAAAGACCAAGTTAAATGAAAAATCTCAGTGGAAATGTTCATAAATAGCCTGCATAAAGCCGAAGGCACGATTTTGGGCCTTGAAAGAAAGATCATATGATTTCATCCAAAACGCAATTAGAACAAATTCAGAGATTATGACACAGACACACAGGGTATCTGCAATACCATTAAAATACAAATCATTATTTTTCAGAATAAATGAGACCAGCAAGGTGAAAACTAAGGCTATAGCAGAACATGTACAAAATATTGACAAAAGTAAGGACACCCAGGTATAAAGGACATATAAAATTTTAAACAGACATGAAGAGGGCCAGATCATATAATACTTACAGTTAAAATGGCATTTACTTCTTTTATAATAACTGTTGTAGGAGGTTACCTTGGCTTCTTTACCATCCTATATCTTACTCATAATGTGAAAGTTATCACAGATGAATGTTTTGTGATGCTAGGGACTGAACCCAGGGCTTCTCAAATGCTACATAAGCACACTTCCACTCAGTTATATCTCCAGCCCCTCAGAATTGCCTTTTTGGTATAAAAAAAAAGAAAGGGGATCAAATTAATCACAATTCATGATTTATCCTTTGTATCAGACAAGAACAATTCAGAGCATCGTGTATATCTAGTGTAATAACTCTTTGCAAGGATCACCCAAAGAAAATATTATTTTCATCTGCAACTTCCTAATGATTGTACCGAAGCAGAGCGTTATCAAACACAGGCCATGCTGAGAGCCCCATGAAGCAGAGAATTTAGTTTTGTGTCCTGGCACTCTGATTCCAAGATCCGCATCTCAGAGGAAATAGGTATAAAATTTGACAAGGAATAAAATACCTGACTTGAGGCTCATATTAATATCTATTAGACTTACTTTGATGAAGTCAGCAAAAATGAACTAGAGAAAAACAAAATGAATATTTATGGAGAAGTCTAGATTCCTTACAAATAACATACCTACTTTTAGTTGACAAAACACTTAAAATTGATCATTTTAATTAGTTCTTAAATCCTAAATAAAATTAAGAGTAATTATCAAATTCTGAGAGATATGTTTGAAAATATTTGCAATGATTTTAAATTCCTGTAGTAGAAAATGGCTATTTAATCCTAGATGATGCCCTGAAACTCATTTTCCATTTTGAGGATAACATGACATTAATTTCTTCCATCTATGAGAGGTATGTGTTTATGTGTGTGCATACTTGCTCATAGATATGTATGGTATGTGTTTACAAACTTCTAAAGAAGTTTATACATAATTATCATTACAAATTTACAGGTTTTAAAGTGTGTTGTCTCTCCTGGGGTTACCAAGAAATACATAATGTTGCTGCAAAAATCTGAGATGCTTTCAGCATGAATAGGCATTTAAAGCGTGAATTCATAGTGTTGATGACTCCAGATATATCCAAGCACATTAAGGGTTCCACTTACAGTACATTTTGAGTACTTAATTCTAATATTTGCCTAAGAGTTGCCTAAATTATAAATACAAATTATGAAGAAGTTAAAAAAGGAAATAATTGCGAACAGCTAAAAAGAGTATGTGTTCATTTGCATTGACAATGACAATTCACTTTTCAAATACCAGTGATGAAATACACCAGATCTGTTTTTTTTGTTTTGTTTTTTTTTTTTTTTTTTTTTGCGGCACCGGGGATTGAACTCACAACCTCGCGCCTGCAAGGGCAGGCGCTTAAGGCACTGAGCCAAACTCCCGGCCCTGGTTTTTTTTTTTTTTGAGACAGGTTCGCACTATGTAGCTCAGGAACCCACAACGCTCCGCCTACCTCAGCCTCCCGAGTGCTGGGGATTAAAGGCGTGCGCCACCACGCCCGGCACCAGATCTGTTTTGAAATTGAAATTTGATTTTAAATATTTCAGTTTTCTCCAAATGCATTTTTCATGCTTGAATTCCCCAAAATTTTCTTCATAGTGTATTTTTAAAATTTGTTTTAAATTTAAATAAAATACTTGAACCTTCCCTGGTAGTGTTTATATTACAATAGTAGGAAAATCACTAGTACTTAGTTCAGTGAATCTCTTTGCAACCAATAGAATGACATCTCTGAAATCTATGCTATAATTATAGAGAGCTTCTTAAATCTCTGCTTTTTATTCTTTGTATCATACTATCCCCAAAGGCCTCGTTCACTATAAACCTGGATTTTGGGAGAGGATTGGACTACTGGGTGCTATATTTACTTTCTTTAGAAGTTAGCTGGTGGTGTGTCTCCCTTCCTGGATCCTGGTTCATTCTTTGCTTCCTGGAAAGCATGATGTAAGCCTCAGACAGGCCCTCACTGTAAGCCTTCCTGCTTTGCAGCCCATAGGCCATGCAATGACTGAGACTTTTAAAAACAGGAAGCAAAATATACCTCTCATCTTTTAAGTTTCAAGTGCCAGGTATTTTGTTCCAGTTCTAAAGAAAGTAAGACACTGGCTTAGAATAATAATATATAAAAGGTGGATATAAGAGAAAATGTGTTACATAACTCATAATGGCAAGAATCATTATAAAAAGAAATGTGTGAACTAATTTGCCTTCTGGGGGACTGTGTGACCAGCGTGGACTCCCGGAAAAGAATGAGGATGGGCCCCTCGAGGACACACCCCACTGGGCCTGAGCAACTCTGACCACAGGACAACTAATCTGCCTCCCGGGGGACTATGCAACCCACGCAGACTCCAGGAAGAGAAATGTGTGCCTCCCGTATGCCTACTGGTGCACGGGCTTAGAATCAAGGACACCCCCCACCCTGGTAAAAAACTGCTAGTTCGGAGGTCTGGCTAAATTGAGAGCAAGTAAGGAACATTAGGCAACTAAAGGCTAGTATTGATTTGTTGATTTTGCAGGCCTTGGGTCAGCAACCTGAGCATCTCTTTGGAAGCTGACAGTAGGCAATGTAGCAAATATGGGGGATTTTCTTCTGTGTTGTCTTTGAGGCCCACTATGATTCTCACTATTTTGATTTACTCTGATTATTTTTTTTCTTTATTTTATATCCTGTTTTTATTGGTTTTATTCAATTTTGTTTTTGGTTCAATTCTACTATACCTGTTGGAATGGTCAGCTATTCTGAAGATAATAAGATATACTACAGTAGCTATTGTTTTCATAGTATCTTTCCTCAAAGTTCTGTACCAGTTCTGCTGCTTTGCTTTGATTGACTTTGTTCTGTTATGTTCTGTTGGATTTTACTGTCTTAAAAAAAAGAAAGAAAGAAATGTGTAATTTCCTACAATAAATTAATTTTACATGGCTATATTTGATCTTAGGATTTTGAAATTTTATGATTATTAAAATTTAAGATGGACCATCTCCACAACTGATATTTATTTCTGTGTTTAACATGAATCTTCTCCAATAACTCTAAGTACCGCTGAAGCTGACATCATGTCTGTCCTTTTTACTGTTTATTACCAGTCCCAGAATGTTGGAAAGATTTCAAAAATAATATTTCACAGAATAAATTAGTAGATGCATGAATAAATGATATACAAGCTGGTAAATTAACAAAAATAAAACTCATGACAAGTTCTGCAAGTTGTGTAAGATTTTTTTCTTATGGTTTCACATTGAAGTTACAGATATTTTCAAATAGAAACATTTCTTAAAGCAAAAAGCTGACTATTCATAATTCTAGGGAGAGTGTCTGTAGGATATGGCCTTGGCCACATTAAATCAGTAGTGGGAAGAAGAAACAGTTTAGAATAGCAAAATTAGGTGATGTTTATAAAATAAAATAGTTTTTAAAAAGCATAGTGTTATAGTGTGGTTGTTTGCACAGCTCCCAACAAAGCCTCATGTAACATTGGATGGGGCTGAGCCTAGTGTTCATGATTGGTTTGTTGTCTAGCACTGGGATTGGTGATGTGAGTGCTGCACCTGCCCAGGTGTGGAACCAACATATAGTGTAAGGGCAAGAGGAAGGTGTGTCTCTTGCTCTCGTGGGTTTGGCTTGCTCTTGTGGCAGCCATGAATGGCAGAACCACCACGTCATGCTGCCTTGGAGCCAACTGAGTGTGGACTGAAACCTCCGAGAACTGTAAGAAATAAACCTTTTCTTTCCTAGTTTTGGGCATCATGCATTTTGTCTCAGCAATGAGTAGAAAGTAACCAAGACACATAGAAAAGATTATGTTAAATTTGCATATAGTTTTGCATTGTAAATGATGCATTATTGCTATAATTATGTTTTGTTTCTGCTTATTTTATCAAAAACATGGTATTTAACATTTTGAAACATTAGTGGGATGGTTAACCTTGTCAACTTTGTTGGTTTAAGAGACACTTAAAAGATTAGTTAAACAAATATCTAGGTGTGTCTCAGTGGGCAATACAGGCATAACTCTTGGGTACTATGTCTGGTCCCTGGTCCCCTTCCTTGCAAGTATTTGTGGTATTTGCTCTCTGCTTCCCAGATGCAATGGGTTCAGAAACTTTCCTTAGTCATGCCCTTCTACCAAGATATTTTTGTCTTGGATTCAGCTGACAAAACCTCTGAGATTGGAAAGTAAAGTAAACCTCACCAATTTAAATTGTGATTGTCAGGTATTTTGTCCCAGGAAGAGAAAGTTTAGTGATTTATTTATTTATTTATTTATTTATTGAGGCAGGGTCTCACTATGCAGTTCAGGCTGGCCGTGAGCTCACTTTGTAGCCAAGGCTGGTCTCAAACTTGCAATGATTCTCTTGCCTCAGCCTCCTGAGTGCTGGAATTTCACATGTGAGCCAACATGCCTGGCTAAGCAATTTATTTTGAAAAATTTGTATTGAAGAAATGGAGGTATTGCTATGAATGTTCTTCTGTGGTTCAGCAGGCTTTGGAACTGGCTAGTTGTAAGAGTATAGAAAATTTATAGTTGTGGTCTAAAGAAGCCCTAGAGTTATATAAGCTTGACAGACCAGAATAATAATAAAATGAGGAAAGAAAAAGTCAGGCTCATGAGTTTCAGATGAGAACAAAGTCTTTGTTGGAAAGTGGACTAAAAGACATGCTTGTGTTCATTAAAAATTTTGTTATGTTTTTTCCTGACCTAAAAGTTTGTGCAAGACTGACTTTAAGGATGACAGACTAATTGACCTGATTTAGGAAATTACAAGGCAGTCTAACAATCAGGGTATGGCATGGGTATTGATAGCTACTTTTACCCAGATTCATAGTGAAAATCAGGTGCAAAGTCAGAGCAGAAAGATTTTTAAAAGTTTACATTTAGTTTACCTTGTAAAGTTGGGCCAAAGGAGATGTAGTTGCTGAAGAGATTAGTGGCAATAAAAAGGCATCAAGTGTTTTGAACTGGGACAAAAAGAAAGACGTTTCAAGGGATCTGAGGAATCAAGTAGACTCCACCGACTGAAATTTTAAGGATACAGAAGTAAAACCTCGGTAAGGGAGCCTCTAGGCCACTTGCTCAAGAAAGATTGCTTGGCCTGGGTTCTCTTCATTTTGCTCAGCCATTCACATATTCATAGACTGTCATTTGTGGTCTAGGGGTGCAGTTATGGCTTGTATCTAGATGTCCTCCTAAAACCTCATCCACTCATAGGAGGGACTTTTCAGAGGTGGCTGGATAGAGGGTGTATGAATATGGATTACGGGTGTCTGACACCTAAATAAGTCTACTGATTGTTTTAAGATAACGCTCAGTGTGGATAATGGAAAGGTTCACTTTGGATATGGATGGAAGCAACCAATAAACTTGTTGCCTGAATGGAATTGAAGCAAGAGAAAGGTTCAATACTGTTGCTTCATTGCTCTTTGCATGTCCTGTCCTGGACTTTCTCTTCTGCCAGGCCCTAGCACCATTTCCGTCTTGAAACCAGCTGACTATAAAGTGAAACTTCTACAGAATGTGAACTGAAATGAGTCTTTCCTCCTTTAACTCTTTTAACTCTGTGTGCTGAGTTATTTTTTTCAGCGGTGAAAAAAGTAACTAAGATAGGGTCTAGTACTGTTCTTACTGACAGCCAATCTCAGTGTCATCCACATAACGCTGATTTTGCCAGTATGTAAAGGGAGAGAACTGTGAGATCATGAAGTCTTCCTTATATATTTCAGAGGAAAGCCTGGAAGACATGGCCCATGAAGCTGCAAGAATGAATTTAATGGCTCAGTTTAGATTCCAAGAAGTTGAATGTATCAGGAACATAGATCATCAGCCTGGGACAGCCAGAGGCACTGAGAAACACCAACCCATGAGAAATGCTATCTGAGCCATACCCAGCAAGGCCACTTCTGTTAGAAGGGGTTATAGAACTCACATGTGATCACTGTGCCTGAGATGATTTGTCCTGCTTAGTTTCAGATTTCCTCTGCTCTAATTCTTTTCCATTCATCACCTGTGGCATTATATCTTGAATGCACAGATATTTCTTTTAATTGAGATTCACAAATAAGAGTTGACTTGAGTTTCAGAAGAGACTTTGGAATTGAACTTTTGAGGAATGCTGCAACTGTTGAGAATCTGGAGAGTAATTAGAGATGGTTTTAGTTGCAAGCAGGATAGTTCTATCATGTTATATGGAATCATTAACTTATCACCATCCATTTAGGGATTAAGCATGGCTTAAGCCATGTGTGTACATTTCATGTTGGCAAGGGGTGGAACATGCTGCCATCAACTTCATTGGCTTGTGAGACACCAAGGAAATTGGTAAATTGAAATTCTTGTTGTGTCTGGATTGGTTATAGAGTCATGATATTGGGAACTTCATCTGGTCCCTGGCCTTATTCCTCACAAGTGCTTTACCCCTACTGTCTGCTTCCCAGAAGTTGTATTTAGGAAACTTTCTTCTGCCTTGCCTGTTTGCTTTGAGTCAGCCTGCCCTGTACAGTTATCACTGAAATTCTAAGGCAGAATAAGCCTCTTTTCTTTTAAATTGTGGTTGGCAGGTATTTTGTCACAGTTAGTAAACATCTTCTTTTCTTTTCTTTTCTTTTCTTTTCTTTTCTTTTCTTTTCTTTTCTTTTCTTTTCTTTTCTTGTGTGTTTTTTGTGGTGGGTCTGGGAAAGAAACCTAGGGTCTCAAATATATTGGCTACATGACAAACACACTATAATTGGACTATACCAGTAACCTTAATAGAGTCCATTCTAAAATGTTAATTTGATGTATTTTTTCTCTAGTAACCTTTCTAAATAAATTTGTTTATCGATTCCTCATTATAATCTTACAAATAGTAAATGAAAATTGTATGATTAAATTAATATGTAAGATTGAGATTTCTGAAACCAAATTGAATATCAGGGATTAAATTGCAAATATTTGCCTGGATGTCAGGTCCAGGGAAAAATATAAAAAGCAGTGAAAAATAATAGAATATGTGAAACCATGTGAAATGAGATGCGATTCTGCTGGTCACTATTTCTCAGCGAGCTGAACGTCAGCATAGTGGTTGATATACTGTGCATCTGGACTTTAAGACTTTTCCAGTGGGGTTCAAGGAGGAAATAAGCCAAGCAATAGTACATGGGAGAGGGATAAGATTGTAAATTAATCATCTCTGCACTCTCCTGTCTTCTATTACTCATTGTCCAGGTTTTACTCAATGCATACAAATACCTCTGCTTTTCTGATGCACAACGTCTAACCTCTTGTTGGCAATTTTCAAAGGCAAATCTCATGTGCACAGTATGAAATTCACATATAATAGACATAAGAAGGATATTTAATTATTAGGCAAGGTGTTGACCAAGAGAATAGAAGATAGTCAGGATATTTGGAGATGTATTCAAATTTATGATCAAAGCAACCCACCCTTTGGGCCACTCAGAAATAGTCAAACCCCCAACAGGGATCAGCCTAAAAATCATGACTTCTGCAGCTGTATCATGTCTTAGCTTAAGGAACCCCTATACATGTTTTAAAGTTCTGACCTTGCTGATTTGTTTCTCAGACACAGGACCCTCTTCTGGTTAAAAGGTGAGATGTCCTACTCAACATTAAGTAGGAGTTTGGTCACCCCTTTTCAACATGATCCCTGTCAGATAAGTACATATTTTTTATGCTATCACAAATGTCTCTAATTGACTTGAATCTGATGAATCATCTGCCTAGCAATTTACTGTTTGTTTTCCCAAATAATGGGTACATGTTCAAAAACATTGATCAAAACAATAGCCAGAAGTGCCTGAAGTGGTATTCTCTTCAGTGGAGACACAACTTCATAGAAAGCATCTGTCAGAGCGAGGTATATTTATTATAAACTGCACTCATACTGTACTCCACCTTGGTATCCAGAGTCCAGAAATATTAATTTAGTGGTGATATAAGAAAGGAAACTACTCCCTTAATTTTCAAGATTTTTAAGTGATAGTAATTAATTTCCTTGCAGAATGTATTTATGCCTTACTCATTGTCTGAGTGAAGTGGGGTTTTCAGAGACTTCCCCTTGGTCATGGTTACAGTATTGAAATAATAGAAAGTGATCCAGTGTCAACATTACATAATTTCTAACATATATAGGAGCAAATAAATAATCCAAATCTATTAGGTCTAAATTAGGACGAACATGAGTCAAATCTCTAGGGAGCATCTGAAAATCAAGAACTCCCACTCCATGCAGTGGATAAAACATCTCTTTTTGTCTTGAGATCTGAAATATTTAGTTCAGGTTCTGTCTTAGTTACTTTTCACTCGTTGCTGAGACAAAACACCTGACACACAAACTAGGGAAGGAAAGGTTTATTTATCTTACAGTTTTTGGAGGTTTCAGTCCATAATCAGCTGTCTCCAAGGCAGGGTGGCAGGGCACCAGGGCAACACTTCAAGGTAGCAGTTGAGCAAAACCAGCCAGAGTAAAAGGGGGGAGAGCAAGTCTCTTCTCCCTTATATTGTACACAGGACACCCCCCACACCCAGAGTGGGTGTAGCATTCACAAATCTCCTTGCCTTCCTTTGCACAGGATGAGGATGTTTGTAAAGTAAGACCCCTGACTCCCTGCTGAGTCTCTCAGTTAAACTTCCAACCTTCTCAAATTGACACAATGACCAGGTAACTACTTGTGCTCTATACCCCAGGATGTAGAGCTGCTGCCTTACCTAATTAAGCTTCTAGACTTCTCAAGTTGACACAATATATAAACTGTAATAATCCACCCCTTGTCAACTTGGCAACCAGACATATTTCTTTAGTTCAGCCTCCAGATACAAGGGCATGCTTATTCTTAACATTTTGCAACTCAAACATTATAACACATCTTAACAATCCTTAAGAACCAGCATTAAGTCTGTCAACATTATATTACATTTGAAACAACATTTTGTCCTTGGACCCCCAAAGACTCATGCACATCCCTTTATGCAAAAGACGTTTAGTCCATCAGCAAGAGTTGCCAAAGTCCTAACAGTTTCAGCATTGCTGAAAAGTCCAAGTTGCAAATCTCCTCTGAGATCTATGGCAAACTCTTAACTGTAACCCCCCTGTACAAATGAAAACCAGGTTAAACACTTTCAACATATAAAGGCACAAGATAAACATTACCATTCCAAAAGTTACAAACAGGGGAATACAAAGTATTGGAACCAAAGCAAGACCAAAATTCAGCAGGGCAAATACTAAGTCCTGCAGTTCCATGTGAACCATTTGAGACAATCTGTGGCAAATTGTGAGCTCTGAAGGGCTTGTGTGGTTCCACTTCCATGGCATTTCTAGTGGTTTTAGCTCCCACAGCTTCTCTCTTGGGATGGCTTTGCTCCCTTGTTGCAGGTTTCCTTAGATGATCCATGTTCCTGACTTTTCCAAAATTCTGAGTTCTCCATTGCACCTTTGGCTTCACACTCACAGTTTTACACATTGCCTCTCAGGGGGACAGTGCCTGGCCTCCCAGGCCTTCTGAAATTGAGGTGGAAGCCTCTTTAATCTCAGAACTCTTGCACCATGTGGATAATGCCAAGGTCTGCTGCCAGCTGGAGCAGTAGCCAGGATCTCCTCTCTTTTGGCAGTAGGGGTCAAGTGCCTGGATCACTGGGCACTTTGAACCTAATTCTGAGGAACAGATTCACTATGCTGTCTCCATTCCAGAACCTGGTGCGGCCATCACTGCCATTCTGGAACATGGTGCTCTGAGGCTTTCTCCTCCAAGCAAAGTCTTTCACTCTTGCAGTTTGGAGATTGCAAAGCTTGGGGACCAGCTACCTCTTCCCATGATGCCTGCAGGCCATCTTTTTTATTCTTTTGTTCCTTCTCAACAGTGGAGATCTTAGCCTTCTCTTTACAGTCCAAAGCTTTACTGGAGCTTCCTTTTTGGCCAAACTCACATTTTCAATTATCCTGCTGGACTCTTTGCTTTTGATTTCCAACACAAATCTGGCTAAAAGCCCCCAACAATAGCCATGCCACCATTTCAACATTAGGTTGCCTCAAAATTTCTTCTGCCAGATTAATTAGTCCACTGTCCTTAATCTTAGTCTCAGGCAAAGTCTCTGGACACAAGCAAAATGCAGACAAACTTTCTGCCAAGGCATAACACACATCATGTGGAGTCCAACAACCAGTGCAGTCCTTCTTCCCAGCAGAAACCTCCTGAACCCGGTCTTTACTGGCAGGTTTTCTATCGGCCTTCTGGTCTCCTAAGCTCTGACCAGAATATCCCCTACAGAACAGCCTAAGCTGTTCCAACTCTATGCATTCAGGTGATATCTTTGAACCTTTCCAAACTCTTCCCATAAACCATTCCCCAAGGTTCTTGAACCACATGGTCAGGTTTAGTCACAGCAACGACCCCACTCCTGGTACCAAATTCTTTCTTGGTTACTTTTCCCTCCTTGCTGAGACAAAACACCCAAAACTGACACCCAAAATTAGGGAAAGAAAGGTTTATTTATCTTACAGTTTTTGGAGGTTTCAGTCCATAATCAGCTGTCTCCAAGGCAGGGTGGCAGGGCACCAGGGCAACACTTCAAGGTAGCAGTTGAGCAAAACCAGCCAGAGTAAAAGAGGGGAGAGCAAGTCTCTTCTCCCTTGTATCATACACAGGACACCCCCCACACCCAGAGTGGGTGTAGCATTCACAAATCTCCTTGTCTTCCTAGGCACAGGATGAGGATGTTTGTAAAGTAAGACCCCTGACTCCCTGCTGAGTCTCTCAGTTAAACTTCCAACCTTCTCAAGTTGACACAATGACCAGGTAACTGCTTTTGCTCTACACCCCAGGATGTAGAGCTGCTGCCTTACCTAATTAAGCTTCTAGACTTCTCAAGTTGACGCCACATATAAACCATAACAGGTTCCATTCTGAAAATCTCAGATAATGTGGATATGTGCCCATCTCGTAACAGTTTTTATTGGGGTGATACCTCATAAACACATCCCAACTATTCTTGTGTTTGAATTTCAGGGTCCTTTTTTATCTAGAAGCCTTAGATTTCCATCAATCACTAAATTCCTATGTACTCAAATGCCTTTCTTCTAAGAATGTGGTAAGGAGTTTTTGAATTTCATTTTTAAAGTCTAACCTCTCAGATTTACTTTTAAACTCTCTTTTTCTCTTGGTTTATATTACTAAACAGACTGCAAACCCTCTTTTGTCATCACCTTATGAACCCATAATTCTATTGCTCTCAATCCTTCATGGGACCCAACCTTTGCAGAACCATCATTGAGTTTAAACTGGCAACACTCATTACACATGACCTATGAAAAGCATGGGATTAAATCACTTGCTTTTCAGAATAATCCTTTCTCCTGGTATAGCCTTGCTTACTAAACTCCACATCCAGTCTCTTCCTAGTTCCTCTTCTTCACAATTTGTAAATATCAGGTAGCCTAGAACTTAGTTTTACAAATTTCTACCAGCTTTGTGGACATTGCTAGTGACCTCAGACTGTCTCTTCAGTGATAACAAAGATGAAATTTTCATAGTGATAAACACGTATGATTGATCAAATTCATTTTTCACCTATCTGCTTTTATATCTGTGCATCTATCTCATATTGGAAAACACACTTACCTTCCTTGTAATATGAAAGTTTTTAAAAATAGTAATACTATCAAATTACTAAGCAATTGAACTTCAATAATATGTTTGTACAATTTCTGCCCAGAGTAAAGATGATCCAGGAATTAACTTAATCTTTCTTAAGACAGAAATGCATGTATTACAGATATACAGTCATGATAGATACAATGAACTAAATACAGAGTTTGTCTTTAGTATACAGAAAGAGTCAAGTGAGAGGGATCTTCCTGCCTGTACACTGATAGTATGAGTGCTTCAATTCTTAGTTTTCCTTGTTTTATTAACTGACTTAATTTGTCACCTCATCACGTCTTCCCCTAGATGTTGGGCATTTGGGGGAAAGTTTAAGATATTTTGCAATCTGATTTTTTGCCCAGTACTGTATCAAGGTGGTGAGATTGTGTTCTACAGGAAAATTTAACGTGTTTATTCTCTTTTTCTTTTTATCTTTTGCCATTTCTGAAATTTGTTATACAAGTTTTTATTCTACCTTTTCAAGTTTGCTGCATTTGTTTCATTGATCTTTTAATTATTGCTTAGGTATCAAAGAATAATTGTGTCATACCGATTTTACTGCAGACTTCCCTAGCAGAATATCATCCTTCATCTATCTTGAAACGTGCTGTGATGGAGCAGATGTTAGCTGAAAGGAAAGGGAGATGAATAGAATCTTTATTCCTTAGGTGTGGATGGAGGAATTAGCCATCCTTTGCAAGGAGGAAACAGAAAATGTGGAGGATTCTTGCTGTGTGGATAAACTCATTCAAGTTCAGTGATGGATGTATTGCACAACAGGAAAATCGATATCACTTTTCACATGTATGCACAAAATTTTCTCAAATTTCCAGAATATTTATATTAATGCTTCATCAATTGAACTTGAAAGCATTTTTAAAACAATGTCTGAACTGCTTTCACAGAACTAATCACAATCTGGATGTATAATAAATGTTAAATAAACAAAATTCCTGAATTGCTGAATGGAAAATGAAGTTAGATTAACTCCAAAAAATGTATATTCATATTTATCTCTTCATGACATTGTAAAAAGTAAAATGATAAAGAAATGGCATGTTTAGTCCCAAATATCAAAGAATAATTATCTCTACATAATTGTTGGCTAACTCTAATAATTTGTAGAAAGCATTTTAAAAAGAGTATACATAAGTCCCTATAATTTTGGGATATTAAAAACATCAATATCCGTGGTGGCACACGCCTTTAATCCCAGCATTCAGGAGGCTGAGGTAGGAGGAGTGTTGTGAGATTGAGGCCCGCTTGGGCTACAACGCGAACGCCAAGGCCAGTCTGAGCTACACAGTGCGACCCTGCCTCAAAAAAAATCAGGGCCAGGAGTTTGGCTCAGTGACTTAAGCGCCTGTCTGACAGGCACAAGGTTGTGAGTTCAAACCCCGGTGCCGCAAAAAAAAAAAAAAAAAAAAAAAAAAAAAAAAAAAAAAAAAAAAAAAAAAAAAAAAAAAAAAAAAAAAAAAAAAAAAATCAGTATCTAGGAAATTCTCTTTATAAACTTAGATTTTTCTTGTTCTCTATATGCATTTGAATTTTGTAATGTCCTCTGCCCAAAACTCAAGTATGCAGATTAAATTCTGTACGTAAGGTAAAATCTGAAAAACTAGCACATTTCATTCAGTGTTTCATTCATCTTCAACTAAAAAGAGTCTGCTACTTTAATGAGACATGCAGTATCTACATCAAGCTCTGCTAAGCTATCTGGTAAAGGCAAGATTTTCAAGAAGTAAAGTTTGAATCTACTCATTAGGGAATTTTGGTGCTTCCCAGATTATCACTGCATACATTAGTTTGAGAGTAAGAATATTTTTGAATTTTCAATAATCATATATCCATGGCACCTAAAGTTTAACAAATTTTCATCAGTAATATTTGACATTCATGCATTCTCTTACAATGGCTAGCATCTCTTGAATGTCACATTTATAATCATTTTAATTGTGTAATTCATAATAGGAAATTTAGGAAATGAGTTCATAGTGCAGGTGAACTGCATCGACTAAATGAAGAGGAAAAAAAGATTTCTTCATTTGATCAAATCATTACTTTGGCAATATTTTCAGAATAAGTGTGTTCTGGCCAGCTCTGATAAGTACATTTATATATGCTATGTACCCTGCATTATTGATTAGGAAAAAGGTGTTGAAAATGTTTATTATTAAGTGCACAGTGACTAATCATTTTAGTGTCTGGGTTGCTACAAATCTCAGTGTCTTTTATTTTCTGAAGATAAATATTTCTAACTGTTTTTCATTATTTAAAGTGGTAAGCTAAAAAGGCAGTTTTAGTGACATTTTTGTTATTTCTAGTCTTTTTGTCTTTATTATAGTAATGAATACACATATTGATGTCTGGTTTGATGGCTCTAAAAGAAACACATTGTACAGTTTTACTTTAAGGAATTTTGCACAACCTTCCATGTCCCTAACAACTTTTCTCTGGCTCATAGTCATCCTGTGAATACATGTGAGAAGATGCAGATGAACTTCCAAGGATTCAGAGATGTCAGTACTATGGCCCATATAAAAGCCTTGTAAACTGCGATGATCTTTTTTATACTATACATGTTTTTGTCTGTCACTTCTTTTACAAATTTAAACTCTGGATTGTTGATCAACTCATGCTTTACATTGTTTTGTCAGGCTGTTGGAAGCGCTTTTCCTGCAAGTCACTCATATGCCTTGATTCTCTTAAAGAGTAAACTGAGACAAGCTTCTCTTTCAGTGTTGAACTGCACAAGGTGCAGATCCAAAGATATGGAACCATCTGATCCATAAACCGTTTTGAGGCCTTCTTTCATATTCTAGAAAAAAGTTGATTCATTTGAAGTTCTTGCCTTATGAATTTGTACCATTCTGTATTAATTCAATCTTATTCTTCATTCTGTAATAATTTTTAGACTTTAAAAGTTTTATTTGGAACAAGCACTATCTAAACTTGCAACTTAGAAAAATACACACAAGTTCACATATCAATATACTTGTACTAAAAAGAATACTGGAATGAATAACTTAAAGATAAAAACTGTTCACAGTAATGAAATGTAATTTTGTGTGAATAATGAACTCTTCATGGTTTTGAAACGATTATCTAATAATACAAAGGTTAAATATGTATGTACATGGTGAATCAAAGTAAAACTAAAACTATATAATTATGCACACAAAAATCATTTTATAATCTACAATAGTGGTCAGAATATGGGATAAGAAATGAAAAATAACATATAGAATTGGAAATATATAGAAATCAAATGCCCATATTCAATCACTTGAAATATAAGACATGATTGTGAAAAAAATTAGAAATTCCTTAAGTTATCCTATATGTAAATTTAATTTCTTGATCAATAATTCCTGTAGCATACTTACTATCTTCAGAAATATGTACTTTGCATTGGAAAATACATTGATTTTTGCTGTGGTTTTTTAGGTCTACACCACATAAATTTTAATTATAATGTCAAAGGTCCTAAATTATTGGTTATGATAGCATTTTAAGTAAAATTTCAATATATATATATATATATATATATATATATATATAAAGTTTTCTAAAATGGAGAAAATAGTGAATCTGAGACAGAAACTAAAAGAGCTTAATTCCCGCTTTTCCTATCAGAACCAGAGGGGTATATAGTTTGGCTGACAATTGTTGCAATGTTTAATAGCAAAAGAAGAAACTAGAGATGTAGAAAACCAAAATACAATGTCACAGCAAAGGCAATGGTCTCTTGCTAAATGTTAATAAACAAATTCAGATATTGCAAACACAAATTTAATTCATAGGGAAAAAACCAAAGTATGTAAGTGTAGTGTTTCACCCTAAAGCATAAAATTTAGATAATTAGATGATTTTTAAATACTTGAGTTGCTAGTTTGGTCAGGTTCATCATGGTAAATTTGAGTATTGTGGTGAACCAGAGGATCCAGTCATTAGCAGCTTGTCATACCAGCATCTCAAATAGTTTTATGCAAAATTTATCTAAAAAGATACTGGGCTGCCAACGTCAGATTTTGTTAAGGTAAACCAAAAGTTTTATTTTACAAGGGGTTTGAAAAAGTTTGAGGGCTGAAAGCAAAGTTATATTTAAACATCATATGTAACAAATAAAGATGTTTTATAGATTTGTCTGAAAAAAGTGCATTTCTTAAAACAACAATAACAACAAACAACCCAAACAAACAAACAAAAAACCTGGGACATCCCAGATTGTTTCCCATCCTGGCTGTTAAGGATTTTTAACAATTATCATAATACTTTTTGCAAGAAGAAAATCAGGAGAATTTTAATTAGGTTCCAGTCATTCACCTTCTCAGAAATTGATTACAGTTCCTATAGGTGGGCATTTATCAGACAGAAGTGCAACCAAATACATATTGTTATACTTAATTTGTAAAAACCTGATTCAATATTGCATCAGCTGCTTTGAAAATAAAACATTTTTTTGAGTTTCAAAAAAAAGAAAAAAAGAAAGAAAAAAAAATACTGGCCTGTGAACAACTATCCTCATTCCCATGATGGGTATTTGTAGCCAGATATAGACATTAGATTTTGAGACAGTCCCAAAGCCTCAGTTTTGTGACCATGACTTTCATGGTTGTCTTCAACAAAGTCTTTTTTTTTTTTTTGTACCAGGGATCAAACTCACAACCTCACACTTGCCAGGCAGGTGTTTATGCCACTGAGCTAAATCCCCAGCCCTATTTTTTACTATGCAGTTCAGGCTGGCCTTGAACTCACTTTGTAGCCCAGGCTGGTCTCGAACTCACAACAATCCTCCTGCCTCAGCCTCCTGAGTGCTGGGATTAAAGGGGTGTCCTACCATACCCGGCTACAAAGCCTTGCCTTAACCTTAGAGAGAGAGACAGAGAGACAGAGGCAGAGAGAGAGAAGCACATGCAATATTATACTTCATGGTGAAATGTGGAATTTTTTGCACTCATGTCATTAATAAGCAAAGCTTTTTGTTAGCATTACTGGACAAAGTAATGAGAAAGATTTTTTTAAAAACTTATGAAAATTTCAAAGGAAATTAAGAAATATTTTTCTTGTATCCAGTGTTTTCACCTAAGATAAATCTAATCTAATATACAAAGAAATAAGTAGGGAGCATGTCAAATAGAATCAGTGAAAATAGCATCATTGACAAATGTAATATTAAAGTCTATTCACCAACAGTCACCTTAAACTTTTTGAAACTAGACTTTTTAACAGTATTGACAAAAAATGAGGGGATTTCTGTTTTTTCCATTCCCACTCTCTTGCTACAACACTTCTTTCCCTTCCCATTTACAAGAGTTTTGTTTTCATTTTTTTCCTTCTATTCTTTTTCCTTTTTCCTTTCCTTGAAGTACAAATTCCCCGTGATGAAAGTAATAAATATATACCAGATATAAAAACTAATAAAAATAAGGCTGATGGAGAAAAAATTAAGGAGATATGAAATATGTCTCACCAATTATATTTTATTGAGGCAATAAATTGCAATGAAGGACAAAATTAAAATCTGAATAAATGTAATTTGTAACTCTTAAACACATAAATTCAACTTCCTAACATGTCTATCATGTCCAATTCTGAAGAATAACTCAAAGACTTTTAAAAATACATATAATTTTCCTGAATATCTTCATTCAGTAATGAACTGTTAACTGTTAAAGAGAGGGGAGACTTTAAATTAAATTTGTTTGTACAATTTGGTTATATACAATGATCACGTTCATCACAGGTAATTTGTACCTGTACATCATATGCCTTCATTTGTGTTTCTTTTTTCACCTAAAATGTGTGGATGACTTTGTTGGTGAGTATGTGTATGTAATCAGTAGCTACTATTTGTAGGAGGAAGTAGACTTCCAAGGGATTCCTAGAAGACGAGTTATGGAAGTTTTTAAAGGAAAAACCTAAAGATCAATTTCTATAAACATTTATCTATGGAGCTGTTTATTTTGTTAAAATACATCTTTTATAATTTTCAGCCATTCTGGTCATGTCCAGAAGACCAAGATTCATCATTAATTTAGACATTTTCTCCATGTTTCTTATATTAGTTTTATATTTTACTGACATTCAAATTTGATGAATCCAAATTATTTAGAAGTTAGAAGTGCAAAACTAATGCAAAATAATAAAAGAATATGCATTCATTTTCCTGTTCAAAAATAGAAATCAGTGTTTACTCCAACACCTGTTGTAAAAAGTTGAAACCTTTATTAAGACTATACAGTATATGGAAAAAATCATTTTAAGTTATTTTTTCCATAACCATGTTTTCCATACTGTGCATTATATACTGTGGTGTTTTTCTATTTGGTTTGTCACAGAATATAAAAGACAATAGGAGCTATCCTGGACAACAAGAAAGTAGTTGGTAGAAATTTAGCCAGCAAACAACAATATCACAACCTGGGATCTTGAGATATCATACTTTATTTTATTCATAGCTGATGTTTAGTAGAAGGCCTCATTTACTAAGTAATATCAGACATTTTTTTACAAAATATCCCCTCAGGTGATTGAATACTATACTCTAGTCCTCACTGTGATCAGTCAGGTTTTATTACTGAACTCAAAAGGATTATTTTTCCATCAATCATTTTATTTTTGGCTCAAGATAGCAACTTTCTTTCAATTTAATTTTTCTTCATTTTAGAGAGGGGGAAAAGGAATTCCATTGCAGTGATATTAGGGACACTGGTACTTTTGTTTTCAAAACTTACAATAGCAATCATGTAGAAGGCAATGCAGGCAAATGATATGTAGGAAACAAGATTGCTGTAATCAAATTAGAGACATTTTAGTCCTTTTAAACATAATTATATTTTTAGACCTTATTATAATTATGTAATGCATTCACTGTTTAAATATCTGAGGAAGACGCAGCTCCAAGGCAAAGGACCAAAAGATATCAGCACCAAGTTTCACCTGTGAGCCTTGCAAATTATGTTTTCTTTACTCTAGATCTCTGTTCTCATGCAATTCCATGCATTCTATTTGTGTAATAACAACATCCTGGAGTTTGAGTAGGCTCCTGAGTGAGTGTGTCATTGCTTAGGGAGAATATTCTCCTTTTTAGATAACAAAGTATTTATATGCTCAGATTTTGGAAAAGAAGTTGAAATAGGTCTTTCTGTAGTTCTAATAGGCTTTCCTTTATACACAATTTATGTCTTTTCCCTAGCCACTTTTAATATTCTATTCTTATGTTAAATTTGTGGAATCTTGAGTAATACTTGCTTTTGTGTAGATTTATTTTGGTCATGGGAATTTGGGGTTCTGTGTGCTTCACTTATTTATATTTAAATTCTTTATCTATGTTTCAAAGTTTTCTGCCATTATTTCTGTGAAGCTTTTGTTTTGGCTTTTGTGCTATCTCCAGCTTTATCACTGACTCCAATCAATTTTATGTTGTTTTTCTTTGCTTCATTTTGTAGCAGTTGGATTGATTTTCATGATCTCTTGCTATTTTTAAAATGCCTTTCTTTTCATGGTTGCTCATTAGAATCCTATCTTCTAGATATGGTATTCTATCCTCACCTTCATTCAATTTGCTGTATATACTTTTAATGGAATTTTTTAATGCCTGGATTTCTGTTTGTATCTGTTTCATGGATTTCATTTTGTTCCCGTGTTGGGCATTCATGGATGCCACCATTTTCCTGATCTCTTCTACTTTTTATCTGTGTCTGTTTTAATGTCTTTCATTTTGCTCATCATTTTTTATTGTACACTATAGATTACTTTTTCTATATCCTCCTCCATTTGTATTTTCACTTCTATTGCTATCATTTCAGAAAGTTCCAGTAATGGGCTTCAGATTTTCTCTATCTCATTGTGCTCTGGACTTGTTCTGGTTGGATTTGGTAGTCTGGGGTTGCATTTTCTTTTTTCATCTCATCCTTTTTTTATTTTATTTTATTTTATTTTACTTTATTTTCTGCATTGATGCTTGCAGATTTCTAAAGATAGATAGTTTTGTCCCTGGTATCAAGTCTTCCTTAGGAAATGTCTGTTCCTTAGGAATGTCTTCTAGATGTGGGTGGTTCTTGGTCTTTGTGTTTATCCCAAAACCTACCTTCCCAATGTATTAAGAATGGAATGTTCCTATCTATTTGGCTCAGGACCAAGTCCTTTGTTACTGGACCATGGTGTTGGCTCTGAACACTTACAATCACAGTGTTTTCATACATGTGAGACAAACTAATTAAAGTAAATATGACATCCTGGCTAAGGTTGTAGTTAGCAATAACAATAGTCTGATGTACAACCTTGCTGCTTCAAAACAGTGGTAACTATTAGACTGATACCTTTAACTATAGAATCAAATTCTACAGTTATACAACAAAATCCAATTTATACTAGGAATGTGTATGTAATGATTATCCCTTAATAGAGTGCTTTTATTCTGCTGTGTGTGGAAGATTTAAGTGGAGTAAGGGAAGGGATAGTGAAATAAAAGAGATCCATTGTAGTAGGAGCAAATCTGATGGGCAAAGGATGATCACCCAAGTTTTGTGAAATTGCAGGTCACAAGAGGAAAAAATAAAGAAAAAGCAAAGGAGTATTGAAGTGAACCAGAGAAAGAAGAGAAATGTTCACTCCCATGCAAGTATCATAAAATCAAGTGAGAGAGTTGACAAAAGAGAGAAAGTGATTGAGTAGAAGAAAACAGTAAGGTAAGAAATCCAAGTGGTGACAGAAACAGAAAAAAGAGAAAAATAGAAGACAAAAATAACCAAAATCAAAACAAACAAAAAAATGCCACCCCTACCACCACCAACAACAAAAAAGCAGGACAACACTAAACTAAACAAAAAGAATCCCATCTGAATAGAAAAAAGAAAAACAATCAGAACAACAGAGAAAAATGAAAGTAATAATTGTCCTCTGGTGTCTGCAATTCTGTGGTAGGTCTAAATCAGATCCCAGAAATGTGTACCCCAACCAAGTTTGCAGGTGGATTTATGCTGGATATGGAGCTGATCTTTGCCTCTGGATGTGAGGGATGGGACTAGTCTTCTGTTGCTGGAGTTCTCCCCAAGCTTTTTAGTAAAAATGAAGGGGTTCGCTCTACCTGCTCACTTTTATTCTGCAAGTCTCTGTGCTGAAGCACAACACAGGTTCACCTCACTTAACAAATGTGGGATTATATTCTCACTGCTGCTTCAGACTTTTCCCTGAAGCTAGTCATGCCTTTTGCAGTAGGAAAGGGCGAGTGCTGATTTCCCAATCACTGACCTGTTGGGCCCAATTCCCCTTAATTCCT
>RJWM01014298.1:0-25305 GCA_004363535.1 Dasyprocta punctata
TGCCCAAGCTCTGGGCCCTAGGGCCACAGCTTCAATTAAGTCTCTGTCCCCTAGAACATAGGATGTGCTCACAGGAACCGCCACCTTCACTCAGGGACTCTGGGCACACAGCACACGTCGGGCTAAGACACTGCCATCAGCGGTGCGCTATCAGCCTCACGTCATAGATGCTGATTCTAAAGAAGTATCAATAACCATCAATTCTCCACGGCAAAGCTGGGAGGCACGTGGTTTGTCTCCAGAACAAGGTAGAGGGAAAATGAATTTCCTCCCCATGATTAAAGGCAGAGCAACAGCAAAACAGTGCTTGGGCCTGGTACACAAGTCGCAAAAGACTCCCCTGACTTGTTCCCAGGCCTCTCCCTGCCAGAGAGCCACTCCACCCCATCACCTCCTTCCTCCCTCCAAACCCTTGCAGGGGACCTGATCATCAAAGAAAATCAGGCACTCACTGCAACCCTGAGTCACCAAAAGTAAACACACAGCCCCTCCACCTCATTTCCTACTAACTTCACAGAAGACATAGCGCTAAGGCAAGCAGAAACACCGAAACCGCGCCCAGGATTTGGAGGCGAATTTATTCATGTCGATGGGCACAGATCAGGATCATTCTCAGAATATCAGGCCCCAATCTCTGGTGGTCTAGGGCTTATACAGGATAAGCAAGCAGGAAGTACAGAGGCAGAATGGCTTGTCAGCTGGGGATGGGTTTATACAACGTGCATCACAGTGCCCCGCGATGCATCGCAGGGACCAGCCACTTCTAAGAGACAGAAATAACAGGAACTGGAAGAGAAAGTATTACCTGGGCAACTAAGAAACGGAAGTATACTGGCTGGGAGAGGGGAGCATTTTCTGCTACAATAATGCCAAAAGTCTGTAAATCTCCCAAGAACTTGACTTGGAACCAAATTTTTGCTTTGAAGCAACCTGTCCTTATTAACACAGACATAGCAAACATCGGACAGGTTGGGTATTGACAGCTGTTTTCGGTGTATGTGAAGTGAGAAGCCACACACAAGATTGAGGGAGGACGTGGGGGGAGCGGAGGAGGGGGAGGGAGGGGAAAAAAACAAGAGGAAGCAAAGCTAACATGTAAATTCTTCCCAAGCAACTAGTGCTTGAGTGGGTAATGACAGACGCTGTTCCGGTCTCTGAAATGGGCCGTGGCATTGGCCCGCATGCTGCTGACCTGCTGTACACTCACATGCACACGCAGGCAGAGACGTACCCATCTCGTCGGCTTCTATGACAGTACAGAAGCTTTTATCTACCGTACAAACACCGTCCAGTAGGAGACTAACAGGTGAGAGGACCAAATCCCAGAAGGCGGAGGCCGCTGTCCAGCATGCCCAATCATTCCTCTCAAGAGACACCGGGAGTTTAGGAAGAGCCCCTGACACAGTTGGTCACGCGGACAGCTTCAGAGCGTGCTGGGTCCCCAAAGAGGCAAGCGGCTGAGCACACACATGGCCCCAGAAGCCTTGGGTCAGTCACATGCAACCTGGGCGAGGAGACAGACGCCCACCTGAAGCCCTGCCATCGCACCCTTGCCGAAACAGCCCCCAGAAGGTGGGGCTCACCTGACATGGCTAGAACTGAAACAGGGAAAGTGAGAACACAACGACAAGACTAACAAAATAACACAGAAAACAGCTACCCAAGGAAGGCAAACCAGCACCACCACCAAGAAATGCAGTCAAGAAAGCAGGCTGTTAGTAACAAGCGTGTGGCCCGTGTTCACCCTCCCTCACAGACCTGTGCATGTCTGATTCTAAGCCTCAACTAATAAATAAAACGACTGGGACAATGCTCATTATCAATCTTTTAACTGACCAAATTCAAACTTTCTGGATTATCAGGGAAAAGATCAAAAGTCGCACAAACCCTGCATCCTAGATACCAATCTGCAGCCTATGGAAGAATCTTTCTACAAACTAAGAATATAGTTATCAGTCTACAAATCGACTAAGAATAGAGTTTATTCCTCCACAAGAATTCTCAGCTGTGAAGCCACATGGGCCTTTGCACTTCTCAGTATTCAGTATTCAGCCCCTTAAAACCCCAGCAGTTTGGTAGCTGGGCATGGTGCTGCACACCTGTAATCCTGGTATTCTGGGAGACTGAGGCAAGAGGATTACAAGTCCAAGCCCAGCCTGGACAATTTAGGAATTTGACAAGACCTCAAACTAAAAAAAAATTTTAAAGGCTGGAGATATGGCTCAGTGCAAAGGCCTAGGTTCAATCTGTAGCACAGGAAAAAATTTAAAACACCTGAATTTGGAGTGCCTTACTACAGGGCTTGATGAGACAAGGTTCCCAGTGGGCAGAGCCCACTCACGTTGTCCCAGTACTTCCGACCTTTCTTGCCCAATACCACCATGCCTGATCTGTGCAAGCAGAGAAAACACAGGAAACAGAGACGAGCTAGCAAAAAAAAAAAAAAAAAAAAAAAAAAAAAAAAAAAAAAAAAAAAAAAAAAAAGCAGGCTGGAATGGAAAATGCGAACGGAAGTGAATGAACTTGTAGGAGAAATGAACAGGCAGTTAACTTTAGAAATAAAGGAACAGGGGACAGAGGTAGAATGGAGAAAGATTCATAAGGAAGGAGGATTACAAGGAATCTGGAGAACTCGGAGGATCCCAGAGACACCTTAAATCCTCTCTGAATCAGGGTCTTCAGGCCTGACTGCACCTGAGAATCACCAGGGAGGTTTATGAACTCACTGGTAAACAGATTTAGGTTCCACTGATGGGGTGGGGACTGATGGCCCTCACTCCTGTCCCAGCCAAAAATTCTCATGGGTAAAAACCAACCCCAAGGAAGCACTGATATCCTGCTCCAGCCCTGGGTCTGCCAACTAGAGAGGTTAGAGACCTGCTGTGCGTAACTTATGTGACCACAGCAGGTTTTAATTGGGGTTGCTGCCATATATCATGCATTCAAAACAGACAAAACAAAATAAAACAAGCAGCAACAAAAAAAACACAGGAACACAGAATCTTGAACCTTCAACCACAATACAGACCTACCATTCCACATGAGAGAAAAAATTCAATGTTCAGAAAAGCCTCATAGCCGGGCATGGTGGCGCATGCCTTTAATTCCAGCACTGGGGAGGCTGAGGTAGGAGAAGCGTTGTGAGTCCAAGGCCCGCTGGGGCTACAATGTGAGCACAAGGCCAGCCTGAGCTATACAGTGCAACCCTGGCTCAAAAACTAGGGCCGGGAATTTGGCTCAGTGGCTTAAGCGCCTGACTGGCGGGCGCGAGGTTGTGAGTCCAATCCCCAGTGCCGCAAAAAAAAAAAAAAAAAAGAAAAAGAAAAAGAAAAGCCTCTATACAGACAACAAGAGACCAAACTGTAATGTGGTCTTTTCATAGTGCTAGAGACTGAAGCCATGGCCTCATGCATTCTATTCAAGGGCTCTACCACTGAGCTCAACTCCCAGATCTTTTTATTTTATTTTGAGACAGGATCTCACTAAATCATTTGGGGTGGCCTGAACTGGCCATCCTCCAGTTTCAGCCTCTAGAGTAGCTGGATGACAGGCACACATCACCACTCTCAGTATGTTTGCTTTTAAAGTTATCTCTAAAAAGAGGGAACAGGGCAGAAGGGACAAGGTTGACAGTCTTCTTTAAAAATAAACTCTTTAAATCTGGGCATGGTGGCACACGCCTGTAATCCCAACACTCAAGAGGCTGAGGCAGGAGGATCATTGTGAGTACGAGACCACCCTGGGCTACAAAGTGAGCTCAAGGCCAGCCTGAACTGCATAGTGAGACCCTGTCACAAAAAACAGGGTTGGGGATTTAGCTCAGTGGAGTAAGTGCCTGTCTGGCAGGTGTGAAGTTTTATGTTTGATCCCCGGTACCACAAAAAAAAAATAAATAAAAACTTTTTAAAAAATTAACCTCTTTGGTCTACTGTAATTTGGAACTATGAAAATACGATACAGAATTATAAAACATAATTAAGTTTTTAAAAAGCAAATCTTAAAACTTGAGAGTGAAATGAAGCAAATGTATACCCAAATATATACATATACATATATATATATAAACACCTATCCAGTTGTTGATAAAAAATACCCCCAAAAAAAGCTATTAAAAGTGGTTTTAAATAAAATAATTTGAAGATTCATCCCCTGTGGAATATACCTCCCCTTTATGAGCTACGAAAAATCTTAAATTGCTTTCAGAAATCGTATTATGGCTTACAGTATTGATACTATAAAATAAAATGAATAATATCACCACATCACTGAGAAGTAGCATTGAGACAACAAAATAGATGAGACAAGAAAAGAGAGAGATAAAAGAGTACAGAAATTACATAAAAATACTAGTATTCCGAATACAATCTGGAAATACCCATAAAAACTAGGTGTTAAAATCAGTGTATCGTGCAAGTACACATACTTTCTAGTTTTATCCCTTACAAATGCCAAAAAACAACTCGGAACAATGGTGCTGTAGTACCTAAGTACTACGTCCCGTCAAAGGGGCCAGCATGGCCTGGAGAAGCGGCTGCTTTCCCAGTGGGGGTGAAACCTGCACGAGCTGAGCTGAAAGCATTGCGCCACCGCAGGAGCCAGGAAGCCAGCAAGGACTACAAGAGTATGTGCAGAAGACCCTCGGCGCCCGCTGTGGAAGCTCCCATGGCCCCGGCACAGCACACAGAAACCGACTGCAAGGGAGGAAGCATAGAAGAAATGCTTCCATCCATGAGCTCACAAAGATACTCATCAAAACAAACAATAACAAAAAAACTCACTAGCCCCAGAGGGGAATGCTAAGAGAGCCACTCCTCTTGAAAATTACTTTTTTTTTTTTTTTTTTTTTTTTACGGGAGACAAACTTACAAACTTCCTGATTTTCCTATACAGACTGTACCTCAGGATAATCAAAGAGTTGAGACCAGTAAAGTTTCCCTTTTGAAAATATTTTAGCAAATAAATGCAAGGAAAGATAATTAGAATATCGCCATTGTGTAACCCTCGAGTGAATGAACGGATCTTACGGCAATGATCATGAATGGCTCCTAACCTCACACACATACACACAAAGGAACAGCATGGGTGGGGCCCCTGTAGTGGTGGTGCACAGCCCTCCATATGGAGAAAATTTGCCAGAGGGCAGAGAAGCAAAATCAACCCTGAGTCAGATCAAGTTTCTAGATCTAACTACCAGCTCTCAGTATCAAATAAACATATTAAGTGACACAGCGAGGAAGATGCAATCAGCCCAACCAAGACTGTGGGAATCTCTGCAGGCCACGCAACCCGCTTTCTTCACTCAGAGACAAGCAGAGAGAGAGAGCAGGGAAGACACAGAGGGAAGCAGACGTAAAACCAATGCAGCCCATGTCAACCCCTTTGCACCGGCTGGAAGAGGGAGTCCAAGGGCATGCAAAGCAAGATAATAAGTAAACAAAAGGTGGGCGGACTGATGAATGCCCACAGTTTCAACTTTTCAGGAGGCTGAAGCAGGAGAATGGTTTGAGCCGTGGGTGGGCGTTCAAGACCAGGTTGGGCAACACAGCAAGTCTAAGAGTCCATCTCTCTCTCTCTCTATCTCTAAATTTTGGAAAAAAAGATGGGCATTGTACAGTTATTCATGATATTTGTTATAAGTTAACATGTATGTACATAATAACTGTATTATGATTTCTCAGGGGAAGATCTTTTAAAGTTACACACTATAACATTCATAGATAATAGGATGGGATTCTGGGAACAGTTTCAAATTGGCAGGAGCAGGCTTTCAGATGACTCAAGCCTGGTCATGAGTTGGTAATTACTGAAGCTGGCTTAGGGGTAGAGAAGGGCTTATGATCCTCATCTGTTCTTGTGCTTTGGAAATGTTCTTTAAAACCTAACAAAGAAAACACCACACAATGTCGGGCCCTCGTGCCAAGTAGCTGCCCAAGGATCTCTGCAGGGTGGGAATATACACCCTGCTCCTCACACTGAGGCTCCAAGGGGGCTGCACCAGAGTGCAGGGGGCAGCAGGCAGGAGGGTGGATCTGGAAATTTGCACATTTTGCTTCAGAAATCAGGTCTGCTCTTGCAAGCCCGTCTCCTCCTATGCCTGGATATTCACGGCTGAGTAAATCTGTCTACCGCAGAGGAGCCCCGGAACCACCACAAGTGGCAGACAGCTGAACAATATGCTCAGCACCACCGCAGAGAAATGAGTGTGAGCTGTGATTATATGTATTATTTGAGACTCCTGTGAGACTGGAAGTGGAGCTCAGTGCTAGAATGACCGCCCAGCAAGTGAGGCCCTGGGTTCAGACCCTAGCACTGCAAAAAGCCAAATAAGGCAGGGAGGTGGGGAGGGGGACCTATTCCATTTCTAATGGCCTAGATACCTGCTTCCCCGAGGGTCCGCAAAATCTCCTTTCTGCTTACACTCATAGCTGAGCAAGAATCTTGAGAAAAGTCATTCATGAAAGGCAAGTTTTCCCAGTAGCTGTGAGAAGTGTCAGTTCTTCAGCGCGGTTTTTTTGGTTTTATTTTTTACTATGATGAATACAATCTTTCTTTCCCAAGTGAGGCATCTGCTTCCCTGACTTGATGAAGAAAATGGACTGAAAAGCACCTGCCCTTGTTTAGGATGTGAGGTGAATACTCCTAAGCTGGTGCAATGCGATCATGAACTGCGTTCACCTTTCCTGCTGCTCCCTTCACTTCCCCCTCACTGCGTCATCCTCGAAGCCCACGGAGTTTTCCCATCAGCGGCTACTTCGTGGCTGAGCAAAAGGTGAGGGGCGCCTGGACGGGGAGATGCAAAGGCCTGGGACAGCTCACAGGAAATCACCTGTGAGTAAAACCACAGACATCACTGCGATGAGCCGAGTTCCAAAGTAATGGTCACTCAGATCCTAGCTTCCTACAGCCTTCGCCTGGACCATCCACAAGTGCAGCAAAAACCCCAGGGTCAAGGGAATAAGACTTAACCCTGCCCCCATTCAGAAATAGGAGCACTGGCTGAGTCACACTGGCCCCTTTGATGTCTCCAACCCTGCACTCAGCAGGCACGACACCCCACATCTCCAAGCACAGACCTGCCATGACCTGGGCAGGCAGCGTGCACAGTCTCCCCATGTTCCATGTCTTTATACTGAGGGCTCTGGGCGGGTGGAGACCTGCTTGTGTCCTCGTGACACTCCCCAAAAGGTAGCCCCAGGGGACAGTCCTCTGCAAATTCAAGGCTTGCTGGGCTCTAGCTAGCACACCTGCAAGAGTGTGCATTCGCCACCTTCCCTGTACTTGTCTCTCTGAGCACTGAAATCATTCAGCTCGCACAGGAAGAGGTCTGCAACACTCTGAAATCCCAGCCTCCCCAAGAACTGGCATCACCTGCCCCTTCCTGCTGGTATCCTGGTTGACACCCAGAGAAAGCCCTGCTTGGGATACCTGGATGGAGATACCATGTGGGTACTGGAAGAATTAAAAAGGCACTGCAGGTCAAGGAAAAAATATGCCTGCTTTCTGCATAACGCCAGGTTGCGTTTCCATCTTTCACCATCTAAAACTCAAAGACCGACAAGCAGTGGACACAAGATCAGATAATGAGAAGCCACTTCATAAAACCAATCATTAAACTAACATTTATTCTGCTTGTTTGGTAACTAGATAAAATGCCTCAAAACCCAAAATAGCACCTAAGAATGATATCCCACTGTAACAGAATCCTTACTAGCTTCACCATAAGAAGAAATTATTTCTCTCTGACATCTCCAAAACTGCAGAGGTTAAGTCTCCAAAAACAGGGGTATCTGTATTAGAATTCAGGCTTCTTTTCGCTGACAACAAAAGTAAGTAAGTAAAAGGTTTACTAGCTGAGCTCAGATGACCTTTAACTCCCTGATCTTCACTGCACTGGAACAAAAAGTTCTGCCAGTAATTATGTCAAAGACACAAGGATAAAATGCTGGTCACCATCCTCACCTAGGAAATAATCCTCTAATTTCAGAGGTCTGAAACCAGCGTGAGTAAGTGCTCTCTTGGGAAAAGCGTAGGCCGCCAGCACTGTGGATCCAAAGGCCCACTCTGCAAGCAGAATGTCAGACACCAGAACAGAGGAGCCGCCCACACCAGGGATCAACCCTGGATCCCTGCCAGGCAAATGCACACCCACCCTACCACTCAGATCACAGACTCGGGAAAGACAGTACTCGGCTCTGCCTGGACCATCGCAGGACTGCTGCCGTCACCATCCACAGCCATGGCCTCCCCTGCTCACCCAGGTCGTTCAGCTGGAACAGGGTCTCAGCAGCCAAGTATCTGAGAACTAGAGTTAGCAAGGCAGCCACGCGTTGGCCACTTCCCACAGCAACTATGACTTTCTGGCCCCAGGGGCAGTGGCGGCCTGGCTCTTCCCTAAGTGGCAATCTCTCAACTGACTTCCCACAGCCACATTCTACCTCTCCAGGGAGCTCTCAGCATCTGCCTTATCACGCTCAGGCCAGACTGGAGAAATGGGCCCTGCACAGCCCGAGGACACAGTTCATCAGCCGCACTTCCTGACCCTGGGGGAGTTGTCAGTCTAGCTGGGCTAGACTGCTAAGTCACAGCGCCTGCCGCTGAAACTCAGCTGCCAATGACATTCTGGGGAGCCTAGGGCACACGACATAACACTCTGACCCTCAGTCGGGGGCCTCTTGAAAGTAGGGGTAACAATACCTCCCACCTCGCCAAGTCAGCCCAAGCAGTAAAAGTAATAAAGTACTCAGAGCAGCTCCTGGCATGGAACATTATTCAAGCACTTGCTGAATTACCACTGAGGGTGGGTCTCTACAAAGACTGCTGCTATTGCCAACAGTGTTATTGATAAATACTAAAGAAGTACTGAAGACTATTATTACTCCTGGCTATAGACCCTATTAATACTGCTGCTGCAGCTACTTCTAGTGCTGCTGCTTATACTGATGAATCCCACCGCAGCTGCTGCTGAATACTACCCGTGTAGTGCTGCTGCTCCTCCTGAGTATAAGCCCCACTGCTGCCGCTGCTGCTCCAGCTACTGCTAGGTATGAACCTCCTTGCCAAGTATGTTTCTGCCTTGACTGCCCAATGGTCAACCTCCTAAAAGAGAGGCACCAAATTAAGCTCTCCCTAGTTCCAGGAGTCTTCATATCCACCACCCAACAGTAACGAGTGTGACAGCAGAGCTCCCGGCACCAGGGCCTGTCCGCTCTCACCCAGCTCTGTCTCTGTGTCTGCATCTCACAACAGCTTTCCCAGGAGGACTGTGTTCCATCTGAATTGGGTCTGGCCACCATCCTGGCCTGGCTACCATCCAGGTTTGGCATTCTCACCCAAGGAGCGGGCAGCCTGTGACAACAGGACAGTTGGAAGTTTAAATGCAGCCTGCTAGGCCACTTTCAAGATCGAACTGTCTTTCATTTCCTAAGCACCTTGTAAGGAAGGGTAACTAGGGAACAGGGCAGCAGGGGGAGGCAGGCTCCGTGAGATGCACCAACACCTATGTGAAGCCACCCTGAAGCTACCTGTCCCGGACACACCTCGCCAGACACCTGCCACGAGCACCAGGGACATCCTGAGGTTCCAGGGCTCTGACCTGCAGAGTCCTAGAGACTCTGGGCTGCTTGGTTATATTTGGCCAGGAAACCATACACACACAGGTACAGTGACACCAGTTTGCTGCTCTACTTATTTCAAATTGAGACTTCCTGTAGCCATGGAAACATCTGGCACAGGACAAAGATGGGCCGAGGAGCCTGAGGGACTCCTGCATCCTCTCCCAGGCTCAACCGGGCTCACTGGCTGTGTCTCCACCCTGCCCAGGGTGAGGCCAGGGCAGCCTCCAGGTGGGGACTCACCTTCTGGCCCACTGGCTGGCATACCTCTGTCACCAGTGAAAACGTCAATCTCCAAGGACATCCTGGTGCCCGCTCTCCGTCAGTACCCCCTGGTTTTCTCCAGCCTCATAGGGCAGAGCTGGCTACCACCTCTCCCTGCTGCAATGCCCTCTGACACCCAAAAAATGTGTTAAGTAGGCGCCATACTCCCATCTCACTTCAGATCAGCTGGTCCGCTGGCCTCACTCCTCAAAATACACTTAGGACACCTCTGCAGCATCCTGCTTCAAAAGCCACCCTTTTGTTGAACTGTGTCTTCTACTCCTACTACTTTCACAGGACCCCAAAGTCCTGTGGCAGCTGTAAGATACCACTGAAGGCACAAGCCGCCTGGCTGAAAGTTCAGTATCCTCTCTGGCAGACCAGGGCATTCACCCTGGGTAGAACGCCATCTCACTGGAGGACCCCAAGGAAGCCCTTCAAGGTAACAGAGGTCACTACCCTCTTGGCATTCTGTTTGCCACTAAAGGTTCACTTCTGTACTCTCTGCAACACTGTGCTACCAAAACTCCACTTCCAACCAGCAACCCACCCCAATAAGGAGGACTAGAAGCCAGGACAGGACGGGCAGTGCCCAAATTCACTGAAATTCACAGTGCAGCTGGACCTCCTGTGTGTACAGGACTTGGGGTCTCAGTGCTGGCCCACTGAGAAAGAGTGGCTCTCTGAAGCCCCAGCCAGTTCTCGCCCCTGGGGCACCTCAGCCAGCCCAGGGACCGGACTTGAAGTCCTGCTTCCCTAGGATGGAAGAAGTGATGGCAATACCTCCCAGGGGAAGCTTGTGTCAGATTTGGCATGATTAGGTTAGCAATGATTTGTTGAGCACAGGTAAGATGTCTTCTATAATTCCTGACTCTGATCCAAATTTGCTTTTTCCAAACCACAGGGTACAACTCATCAGAGCAGTTGGATCCCCTGTGACCTAGGCTGACTCTTATCATTGATTCAGTTTACTAAGCACCAACACTGTCCCAGCATGCATAAAACAGTGCCATCTTCCATGACATTAGGCTTTAATATGTTTGAAGAAAAAATAATAATGCCCTTGAGCTTCAGTCCCTTAAGTATTAATCCTTTCCAAAGACAAATACAACTGCTGAATTACAGCATGCTTCCCAGACATCTTTTATTCTCCGGCCTCACCACACCTGCAAATCCTCTGACCTCCTTCTCTCTGTGGTCCCGTCCATTTCAATACTCACCTGTCCATCTCATATGCACCATCCAACAATCCACTGTGTATAAAAACATTTACCTCGATTAACGTAAAAATTCCCAAAAGCAGGTACGATTTCCAGTAACACTTTATGATTGCTTTTGTTAAAGAAGGCGTGCGCGCATCCTTCTGGGCTCTGAAAACTTCTTGGTCCCAGTACCTACAATGAGACAAAAGCTGGGTCAAGAAAAGCATACGGTGCCGTAGGTAACACGGGGCAGGCAGAGGAGGGACAGAGAAGTATTCGTTACAGGGCATTCTGAGGTGTCCCTCAAAGGCAGGCTAATAGTCTACAGGGCTCCTGAAAGATGTATGATAATCTGTGGCTCCACAAAAACTGGCCATAAGGGAAAAAAGGTTGGAAAAAAAGTCGCTGCCTACCTTTTACTGGACTTACAGCAGCCTCAGCAGCCTGAGAAGGCAGACCTGATAGAAATGATCCAGATACCCGCTCTGCCCATATCGGCCTGGGACGAACCTCAGGCATCCGAGCTCTTTGGCACCAGCCCCTCCACATCCACTGAGGCACTGGAAACAGGCTTCCCCCAGGGCACCAGGGACAGCCCGAGGGGAGGTACAGAGGCCAGGGGAGGCACAGAGGTGGAGGGCATCAGGTTCCAGTGGAAGGTGCAGGCTGGGAGGACAGGGATGGAGGAAGGATTCGGGAGTCTGCGGAAGCCACGCTGGGAAGTGCTGTTTCTCCTTTCCCCTATCTGCTTACCCCTGGAGCTCCTCTCCCAGGTACTTGGAGCGATCTTGCGGGAGCACTGAATACATATCATCTTCTTCCAGCCTCCGTTTATGGCCAATTTTAAACAAGGGGTTTAGCCACCTGTTAAAAATTAAAAGATGTGGAAGTAAACGCACACACTGAAAAAGACCGGACTTGGGAGGGAGATGCTGTACAGCACCCCAAGGCTAGAGCACACATGGCTCAGTACGCCTCTGTCATGTGCAATTCCACGCACAGGAAGCCACTGGCTCGAGGGATATAAAAAAAAAATGGTCACAGGAGACCATCTCTACCCATACCAGGCTCCCCGCATCATTCCAGACGGCAACGTGCTCTCTCATGGAAGGGTTTCCTGGAGAGTTCTCATGTTTTGTTTGTTGTTATTGATGTAGGGTTTTTTCCCAAGAATTTGAGCAGTTCTCTCAATTGTGTCCTCTCAGTGTGGTGATAAAGGAAGACACCAGATCAGGAGTCCAGAGTCCTGGAGTACAATCCTGCCTCTCCTCTCTGTGAGCTGGACCCAAATACTCAAGTTCCACAAACTTCACGGTCACCATAGGGACACACAGAATAGGAAATAAAAGCTAACATGCCTGTAGACTGATAAATCCTCTTCCTTTCTCTCTCTCCTTTTCTCCTTTCAGCCTTCTCTCTCTCAGGCTCTCTACTGCTCTGCAGGTCCTTTCCATTTCTCATTTCTCTCTCCTTCCTGAATTCTTTTTAAATAATTGGCCAAGATCAAAGTAAAATATTATTTCATTACTTGATACTTATTAAATTACTCAATGTTAGATACTTTAATTACAACTCTCAGAAACCAAGTCTAACAAATGCAATTACATATTCACTCATATGATCTTAAAAGTATATTTTATAAAAGAAAGTGCCTAGCACCTGTAGTGGGATTTAACACATAAAAAAAAATACAGTTAGAAAGAGAAGATTCGCTCTGTTCTCTGAAGTCTCCACGAGGTAAGAGGGAAAGCTGGTCAGTGACACAAAGGTCAGTTCACACCATGCACTCAGATGAGAGTTTAGATAGCAGAGTGCTGAGGACACACTGGATGTCAACGTTCCCCCACTGGGGCCCACAAAAGGAGTTTGTTCCTATTTACTGATTTACATATCCTAAAAACATAAAGAGAAAGTCCTGATATACAGGAGAATGAAAACTAGGTGATCTCAATGCTTCCTCCTGTGAACTTTCTCTATCTGGAAGCCACAAAGGAGAAAAGGACTGAAGTTCAGGTTCCAAGAACTCAAAGCGACCATCATCCCCACCCACTTCCTCTGAACAGCATCTGTGGGGTTGCACACCACTCTTGTCATGGTTTGGACCCTAAATGTCCCTTAGTGGCCTATGTGACAAAGAAAGGGTCATCAGCTTGGTGTATTGGGAGGTGCAGAAACTTCAGAGAAAGGCCCTCATGGGAGGAAGTTAGGCCACAGGGGTTGCCCTCCAGGGGACCACGGAGCCCCAGCCTCGTCCTCTTCCCATCTCTCACACCTCGCCATGATGCAAACGTCTCACGGGCTCCTGCCACGCTGCTCTGTGCCACCGCGGGCCCAAGTAACAGGGCCAACCAGTCATGGGCTGAAACCTCCAAACTAAACCTGAGCCAAAATAAATCTTTCCTCTATAAACTGCCTGCCTCAGTTACCTGTTATGGTAACAGAAAGTGGATTAAAGACCCTATACCTTGGGCCAGGGATTTAGCTCGGTGACGAAAGTGCCTGCCTGGCAAGCGTGAGGTCTTGAGTTCAAACCCCAGTATCAGGGGAAAAAAAAAAAAAAAAAGACTACGCCTTATTCAAATCCCACTGTTCCCCCGTGTTCCCAAGGACCTGGATGAGGGTGCCTTCCTTCCCTGCTGTCCACAGCTCCATGGCAGGAGGGCCAGCACCCAGCCCACAGAGTCCTTCCCTCCCACCTCTTTGAAACAGCTGTGTGGGTGATTCAGTGATCTCAGAACTTCCCGCTCTGCATCTTCAGAAACCAGTCTTTATACAAATATAATAAACAACAGAGGTGGAAAAAACCCTAATGTGAATTTTGCTAGGAATGGGATTTTACAAACAAAACTGGACAGTACTTTATACACGGCACTGCGAATGGAATTTCTCAGAGTACTGTGTGTTTTCCTCTGAATCAGTGTCATGAAGGTTTCAACACCTTTTTACATATGTAATTTTCCTAAAGACCAGTATTTAGTGCCTATGGCCAAAAATGCCCCTGACATATAAACAACTGCTTGTTCACCACCACCCTGTTGTCTTCAGGGTCCGACAGGCATCTCAAACTAAAAATGTCCAAATTAGAGCCAGGCATGGTGGCGCACGCCTTTAATGCCAACACTCGGAAAGCTGAGGTAGGAGGAGCGTTGTGAGTTCGAGGCTGGCTTGGGCTACAATGCGAGAGCAAGGCCGGCCTGAGCTACATAGTGCGACCCTGCCTCAAAAAACCAGGGCCGGGATTTGGCTCAGTGGCTTAAGCGCCTGCCCTGGCAGGTGCGAGGTTGTGAGTTCAATCTCCGGTGCCGCAAAAAAAAAAAAAAAAAAAAAGTCTAAATAATCTTTCTCAAAAAATTCTGTTCCTCTGGCAGTCTCTTCTCCCTCTCAATGAACAGCAACCACATCTTTCCTGTTTCTCAGATTTTAAAAATCACTAAAAGTCATCCCTGTTTTTCCTAATAAACCCCGTTATTTTGACCTTCAAAATAGACCCCAGGAAGCGCACACTAACCCTCCCCTGAGGCGCATGCCCTGCCTTTACCCATGCTTCAGTTTTTCCACTAAGCACCTGTCCCCCTCTGAATTCAAGTTCACCTTTTGTGTGTGTGTGTGTGGTACTGGGGATAGAACACACAACCTCGCACTTGCCAGACAAGTGCTTAAGCTGCTGAGCTAAATCCCCAGCTCTTCGCCTTTCTTTTAAATGGTGTTTCCCCCCAAAGCACGTGAACTCCAAAAGGACGGGGGGTTTATGAGTTGCTTGCTACTAAACTGCCCACGCCTGGACCACACTGGGCACACAGAAGGCACTTGCATTTGTCTAATAACTGAGCACATCCTCTGCAAATCCCCAATTTTGATGTCCTTAAACTCCAAACCCTATTATTAGTCTACGGCAGTGGCGGCGCACCTGTGGCGCACATGCTGTAGCAGGCTGGTTCCCCATCGCTGGTCTATGGTGTCAAACAGAACAACAGTGAGCTGCAGAAATAAATATCAAAGGAGTCTGTAATAATCAAGGTTTCCCAAAAGCACTGGTTCTTAGCCTGGAATCTGCAGTTTGCCATGAAAATGGTGCAAAAGGAGGCAAACAGTACAGGTGTGAACACTCTGGTCAGCAAACGAGCACTGCGTAGGACGGGGAAGCCCCCAGTGTCATTACAGACTCTCGAGTTAGCAGCAGAAGACAGCAGGAGGACAGAGAGGCATTGGGTCCAAGATCGAGTCGGATGGGCAGGAGCCTGAGGTCAAGAGTTAACACGAACCAGGTGCACGACTCAGCCAGGGATGCAACAGGGGAGGTAGCAAGGTGGATGCCCTCTATGACAACTTCTGCTCCTTCCCATCTGGAAAACGTTTTTTCCCTCGCTTTGTGCTTTTAATAAACCACCTGAATAGGACAGCGGCCAAGAGGCAACTGCGGGCATGCACTGGCTATGCGCCTCCACTCCTCGTGGGCCCGTTCCCGTTTAAGGAAGCTTATTGTAGCCCTATAGGTTGGCTTTAATTTGACTCGGAGTAGTTTGCATCCCAGTCATTTTTTGCTATAAAAACTTCTAGACAAAGAGATGTTTCGGCAACCCACTTTCAGGGCCCCTCCCGACTACGGAGAGTTATTTCTCTCTTCCTAATCAGCATTCCTCCTCTGTCTTTCACTTCGCTCAGCTTCATGAGGCACGCAGCCAGATTACACCACTAGAGAGTCGGCGTCACACGGCAGCCCGGCTCCAGCCCCAGCCTGCACACCTACTGAGCCATGGGCTGAAACAAAACCCTCCCTTTCTCTACAGCCTCCCTCCTGACAAAGTGCCCAGTGGCCTGGCTCCAAGGAATCCCTGAGGCACTCGATTCCCTCAACCTCCCCATCCTCCCTGCCCTGATGTCCAAGGCTTCCTCAGGCACAGATGTCACTGGAAGCCGGTGATACCCACAGCACGGGTGTGTGATCTCAGGATGGGTCACCACTCGGCTTTACTGCAATGGGCCACAGCCAAGCAAGCCAACACGTGTGGTATGATCAGGCTGAAACCTCTTCGGTCCCTGGTGATGTCCATCCACTTCTCATTTCCACTCGGAATCCGTCTGCTCGAGCCTAACCCTCCACCTGCGCCCACTCCCTCCCTGTGAAAACAAAAAGTACACAGCTGTGCAGACCCTGTTCACCTCCCTCCCAAGGCACCAGCCCCCTCCGTCCTCTCCCCTGGGCCACATGTGTCTCCCAAGCTGTGCCTAGCTTTTAATCCATGCTGCCTGGATCTGTGGCTTCTAGACCTGCAATGAGGCAGCTGATCATGGCAGAAACCATGGCAGGGGAACCACTCACTCATGGCGACCCAGAGAGGAGCTCTAGCCCAGAGCTTCCAGGCCTGCCCTGGGTCTTTCCAGGCCTCTGTCTCCCTTTTCTCCCAAGGGTTGATCTATGCTATTAACGTCCTCACAGCCTCAATCATCCATCACATCTCCCCAGCCCTTCTCCCCATGCTGCGTATACCCAGGCTCAAGACCCTACAACTACTGCGAATGGATAAACCTCCTGGGCCTCTTATGAGGAGAAGGAAGAGGAGAAGGAGGGGGAAGGAGAGGGGAAGCGAGGGGAGGGGAAGGAAGAAGAGGAGGTGGCGGCATGGGAGGGGGAAGAAAAAGAGAAGAGGAAGAGGAAGAGGAGAAAGAGGAAGAGGGGAAAGGGAGGAGGAAGAGGACACACTTGATGGAATAAAATGAGGAATCACACTTAAGATCCCATTTTTGCTGCCCAATACATGTGGTTGTCAAAGGATTGAAGCACCTTTCCTTCCAGCTATCAAGACGGATCCTACAGCCAGTCGCTAGCACCTTCCTCCAAATGATCAAACCTCACTCACCCCCGGAAGATGCCACACGGCTCTCACTCCCAGGCTCAGGGAGCCCTCAGGACAAAGAGTAAGTCTGCTTAGCAAAGCAAGCATTCAGTGTCCCTTACATGGACTTGGGCACCAAAAGCACAGAGAAGAACACACTTTACTTGGGTTAAACGATTGTTCCAGAAGCTGGGTCATACACATGAACATGTAATTCATGCTTTGTTTAAAAGACCCCTACTGTAGGCTCCGAGTGGATCCAAGGGAAGTGACGTCTGTGCACTGAAATCACCCGTCTCCTGCGGCGTGCAAGGCAGCACGCTGTGTGTGCAATCTGTGCAAGTGCCTGCGTATCTGCCATAGCCCTAACCTGCTTTTCCAGTCTCAGAACGCTTCCTCACAGCCAGCCTGCCCTGTCTCTGGAACACACCTAGCTACACCTACCTCCATCTCCACCCGCTGCAGATCCAACCTCTCTTTCGTTTTTTGGCTGAAAGGTAATGCACTTTACCTCTTTAGGGCAGTTTTGGGTTCAGGGCAGAAATGTGATGAAAATGCAGAGTTCCCATGTCCTCTGTCCTATGTTCCCTGTCCTTCCCCGTGCACAGCATTCTCCACCAGCAACTTTCCCAGTGCAGTATATTTGCTACAAGTGATGAACCTTCACTAATGTATCAGTGTCAAAGTCCAGAATTGAGCTGAGTGTGGTGGCACATCCTTATAAGCCCAGCTACTGGTGGCAGTGGGGGTGCTGAGGCAGGAGGATCCTAAGTCTGAGGCCAGCCAGGGCAAATAAGTGAGGCCCAATCTCAAAATGTAAAAGAAAAGAGAGGTGAGGGGTAAGGAGCATTGCCCAGCAGTACAGCATCTTTCTCTCTTGTGCAAGGTCCTGAGTTCGAATCTCAGCATGGGGTGGGGGAGACAAGTGATTCCACATATCTGAGGCACTTCGAGACAACAATATCAGACAGAAAAAACAAAAACAGTGATTGCCAGGAGTTGAGGGACAGGAAATGGGAACTTACTGCTTTTAAGGGACACACAGTTTCAGTTCCGCAAGATGAAAAGAGTTCTATAGATAAACGGAGGTGACAGTTACACAACAGTGCGAATTCAATCAATGCCACAGAACTGCACACTTGTGAATGGCCACAATGGTGAATTTTACATGGTGCTCATTTACTGCAGTATTTTTAATTCTAAAAAAGAAAAGGAAGAAGTAGCAGTGAAATCTACTAAACAGACTTCCTGACATCTCACATCTGCAAACACCAGAGGAGTCGGCACCTTTGCTTCCCCCAACAGACACGGGGTCACTCAAGGCTACAGGTGGCCTCTGTCATCTTCACGTTCTCCATGCCCAGCACAGCTGCCGGGACACAGCAGAGCTAAAGGGGCATTGGCACCACGCAGAAGTGGACTGCAAGACGCTGACACTGAGGGCTGGGCTGAGGCTTCTTCCACGCAGGGCATCCTCTTCCTCACACTTGGCAGCCTCTCCTGTGTGGCTTTTTGTTCTCTAAAAGCAAGAAGGAAGTAGCATGGAAAACGACAAACAGTACAAGTCGTTCCCTCGGCTGAAAAGGCTGTGTGCCCCTCAGAGCAGTGTGACCCTGAGGTCCAAAGCCACTGCACAGCTCAAGGGGTCCACGCACCATGCAGTGTTCTTTCTGGAATGTCTCAAAGCCACAGAACCCTCAGCACATCAGCAAATTGTGGCCAAAAAAAAAAAAAAATACTATTAAAAAAATGGAAAAATTTGGCAAAGAACCATCATTTCTGTGAACACATGTACAATTCTTGGGGACACCTCCACATGCACCCCTTCCAGGACCCCAAACCCCAGGATGAGCATCTTCAGCCTACTCTTGAAGCACCAGGTAGGCAGAGCTTCCTGAGGGTGGTTATTAGGACCCCAATGCAAGCCTCCGTCACACACTGTCACACACTGCCACAGGCTACCGCCCAGGGAAGACAGTCACCACGAAGCCACTACACCAGCCCACCTCTGAGGACCACGACGCCCCCACAGCTCGTAAAACTGATCTCTCACACCTCACACTCCTTCCCCCGCCACACTTCAGCTCATGACCAGCCCCTCAAGTAACTCCTACCACAACAGTGTGACCCCACCCCCAATCCTCCCATGAAACACCCTGAACTCCCTCTGTGCTCGCCAAACTCCCTGACGTCCTGCTCCTTGCTGACCACGAGGCCTCCCTCGCCCGCTGCCAGCCGGTACCAGAGGTGCCCTTCAGTCTCCCCAGCGCCCTGGTTTTAGCTGTTCTCCACACTCCCCATCAACTGCAACTTCGGCTGCTAGAGCAGGGTCCCTTTCTCCATAGCCACCGGCCTCACAAGCACCCACCACAGCCAGGACAAAGGACACCCAACACCCAGGCCGCTCGCTCTCCTGTCCTCATCTCTCTCACAGCCTTCCTCCCGCTCCACCTCCAGCTGTGTGAAAGATGGGCTCCCAAAGCTCTGCTGTCCCTGCCATTCTCTTCATGCTGGGCCTATCTGGTCCCTGCAGGCCACTGGGCTGAAAGCAAAAAAGCACTGTAGGTGTGCTAAGGTGTTAATCTTAGTTTTCTTTGAAGAGTTACCCAGGCCTGTCCCCACCTGCCTTGTGGCAAAGCCTGGAGGGTTCATGGCGGGTGAGGGGATCCTCCGAGTGAGAATTCTGTGGGTGGGGAACTGGGGCGAGGTCCACAGAAAGATCTCACAGTAAGACCCAACCTTGCTCAGTGGGTCCCCTCCCCGGAGTCAGGATCTCTCGGCTTCTGCACTCCTTACAGGCCAGACTGGGCAGCACCTTGCTGGGAGGGCTGCCCTATGCACTGCTGGGTGGTCAGCAGCATCTCTGACCTCTAGCCTCAAGAAGCCAGCATCTCCCCACCCCAAGTTGTGAAAACCAAAAATATCTCCAGACATTGTTTGGGTGGCAAAATCACAGTCCCTCCACCACCTGAACAAAGACAGAAACCCATTTCTACCTTCACTGCTGAATTCTCCCACAGAGTTCACAGTCAGGAAGAAAGGATTACGTTAGTAAGATGGGGAAGGTGTGCTCACGAGCCGTGCAAAGCATCTACCTCTGGGCTCCCTGTAAATCTCACACCTAAGGTGTTAACACCCCGGCTCACCAAAAACTCATCTTCCCCAAAGCAGCGATTCTTAAAGTGTGGTCCCCAGACCAGCAGCAGCAGCATTCCCTAATTCTGAGATAAAACACCGACAACCCATGGTTTCTCTCAGGTGAGAAATCCAAAGTATAAATAAAGAGCAAAATAAAAGGTAGCAGGAAACAGGAAGACAGATCTTTTGCAAAGGGGAGGGGATGAAGAGGTAGAAGGAGGAGACAGGGAAGGGAGAGGCGCGGTAGGGGAAGAGGAATGAAAAAGGGTTAAGATGTGTTAGGCACAAGGACGACTCGCTGTGATGAATGTAATCATTATGTGCACCAAACATGTACTAATAAAAATTAAAATGAAAAGAAAGTCATGCAAATTCCCGTGAGCCAGGGAAAGCAGCTCAGTGATAAAGCACTTGCCTAGCATGTGTGAGGCCCCAGGATGGATTCTATACGTAAGAACATACAGACTCTACTGTAGAAACCAAGTTCTCCAACTCTATCCAAAACCTATGAGTCAGACTCCAGGGAACAGGGCCCAGCGATCTCTATCTTACCCAGCCCTCCCGGTGAGGCAGGCGCCGACTCAAGTTTGAGAACCTGCCATGCAGTGGGCTGTGCCATTCATACTGGGAAGCACCTGTCTGTCTGCTACCTTACACCAACCACCAGCCCCAACCCCAGCTCATCATCAAATTCCCAACCTCAGCCCGGTGAGTTTTAAAACAGAAACCCACACATATCTGAGGTCTCATCCCAAATGCCTAAATCGGAGTAGGATAGATTCCAAGAGATGGTCTTTTTAAACATACCACATCCCCTGGCAGGTCCTGGTCATCAGTCAAGGCCAGGAATCATTTGTACAGTAAAGAGAAGGAGTCAGTGAGGATTTTCAGGGAGAGATGATGCTTGAACGAACTCTAGAAGAGCAATCCGGAGTTGACAAGGAGACAAGGCGGGAAGAGGGCAGAGGTGGACCAGAACTCGGGGCCACTCACGCCAAGACATACTGCTTCAGACAGCAGGGGAAAGCTGCATGGGTTTGGTGAACAGGAAGCCGAGGTTTTGCATTCCAAACTCAGGCAAGTGGACTTTATCCTCAAGGTAGCACAGCAACAGTGCCAGCTTTCAAAGTCGCTTTGTAAGTGATGGACAGGAGAACGAAAAAAGCCCATTAGGAACTATATTTGAAAAAAGAAGTTTTTTAAAAAATCATCTGTACAACCAGCCACACTCCTTCATTCTAGCAGACTAGATCCATCATGCCCTCCCAACCTGATTCCCTTAAACAACACAAATATCTGCTCCCTTTGCTTAGTCCTACACCTCTGAAATGCTACCGCTGTGCTACAAATACAAACCAAGTGAATCAGAAACTCGTTTAAATTCAACATCCTGTTACTGATTTACTCTAGGAACTCTATAAACAAGCAACTGAAATTACAGGAATAAATTCAAAGGAAAATATAAAACAACAACAAGGCAAAATACCAAAATAAAGGTCAGAAATGATTAACACTGATACCGTGAAGGGTTGCGTAGGGAAGGGTAGCCCTTCAGTACGGGTTTACAGGGAAGACGCAGCTCGCAGCTGGACCCCACCTCAGAGAGCAGCAAGTCCAGAGTTCAACACACATGCAAAAGACCAAGATACCTGTGAGTGTATGCTCACCTGGATAAGAAAGGGATCAAATCCCAGTTTTAAAGAGGAGGCTCGTGCACGGCTACTGAACAAATGAGGGAGAAATGGCTTCGCATGAAAACTAAAAACACAGACCCAAAGCATAACTGGATAACTGTAAAGCAGAAAACACCAAGAAAGGGGAGAAAAGTGGCCAAGATTCTACAAAAGAACAGGTTCTATCTTTCCCCACCAAAAGCTAACCCTAAACAGCAGCTACTGTGTGCCAGGCACCATTTCACATGTCCTTAACGACCCTCTAAAGTAGCTTCCTGACTCCCAAGAAAATATACATCCTGGGCCCAGAACACACAAAAATGCATATGCTAAAAAGCTAAATATTACTTGGAAAAGGGTATGGGCACTTTATTTTATCACATGGCTTCATTTTCTGGTATCTAAATCATCCACAGTCAACCATGGTTGAAAAATATTAATACAGGTATTTGTCTTGCTTCTTTTAAGGAAAAGAAACAACATACACATAGCTTTTAATAAAGTACACTGTTATAACTGCTTTTATTTTATTATTCGTTACTATTGTTAATCACTTACATCTAATTCATAAAGTAAACTATCCCTGTGTGTGCATAGAAAAAATAAAAAGTATGTTTATAGAGTTCTATACTGTCTTGGTCACTTTGTTGTCACTAGGACAAAATACTTGACCCCTGCAATGTAAAGGAGGACAGCTTTATTTTGGCTCAGGGTTTTTAGGATTCAATTCAGCTGGCTCCGAGGCAGGAAGGGCATGGTGGAAGGGCCTGGCAGAGGAAAGCTGCTCAAGTCACGGTGGCCAGGAAGCAGAGAGAGGAGGGAAGAGCCAACGAGGGAGCAACAGCTTCCAGGCCACACCCCCAGGGACTGGCCTTCGCTGACCAGGCCCCACCTCCTAACAGCACATTCAGCCATCAGTGGATGAATCCACAGATGCGATGAGCACCCCCATGATTCAGTCAAAAGACCAACTCCTGAACATATGAGCCTTCTGGAGAACATTCTAGATCTAAACCATAACAGCACCCACCGGGGACCTTGAAACACATTCGCTGCAGATGACGGAAGGCTACTATATTTGCAGATACAATCAAAGATCTTGAGGTCATCTGGGTTATTCAAGTAAACTCTAAATCCAAGGCAAGTGACCTCACCAAAAAAAGTCAGGAATCTTCTTCCCCAAGGCCTTGCCAACTCCTGGACTTTGAACTAAAGGCCTCCAGAATGATAAGAAAATAAATTTCTGGGGTTTTTCAATTTTCACTTTTATTAGTACATTTTCCTGTATTATTTTTATTAGGTTTTAGTATACAGTGATTACACTAATCATGAGGAGTTGGTGCACGTGCACAATACATCTTAATGCTCTTCACATTCCCCTCCCTTCACCCCCTGTCTCTTCATCCTCTTCCCATTTGCAAAAGAGTTATCTCCCTGTTTTCTACTATCTATCTTTTATTTTGTTCTTCAGTGTATTTACACTTTCCAATTCTCATATAAGAGAAACCATGGGATTTTCAAGTTTGTGCACCTCATTTATTTCAATTAATGCTATGGTCTCAAGGAGCATCCATTTTCCTACAAATGACTCAAATTTCTGGCATTTGAAGCCACAAAGTGTGTGGTAACCTGTTACATCCACCTTGGGAAACTGATAAGGCCCAGTTACTGTTTATTCCCTATGGAAGAGCAAACTCTGGAATACAGCAGATGATGTGGACATCTCACACACCACACAACTGAGATTCGAATCCATAAGCTGGGGGTCAGGGTGCATCCTGAGTGCCTCCCCCATAGGAGGTACAGCATTATCCCCTTGGCCAAGGTCCCCAAGGGAGCATTTAACTCCCAGGCTCTCCCCTTTCTCTCTGCTATGATACTGGCTTCTCCTCCTTGCTATCTGCAAAGTTCCCCACGCTGGGGAAAGAACGGGAAACCAAAGGAAAGGGCCAGAGAAATGGAGGGTGAAGGAGATTGTGTAATAAAGAATCCAGCTGGACTTTGTCCCTGCCTCCTCCAAGTTTTGGGAATTTCCCAAGTCACAGGAGTGGGGCCTGATAGTTTATGCTGATAAAGTGACTCACGGTGGACCCCTAGACAGTTTATTCTCACAGTGACTCAGGATGGGCCTATTCCAGAAGGATCAATCATGTGATGAAAGGCCTGGCACTGACCCAAGTGCTATCAGCCCAATCCCTGGGGACAGGACCACCGGAGACTTAGGCCAAGGCCATAGCCAATATGCCCATCAACCGCACCTACAGAATGAGACCCCAGTAAACACCTTAGGCGCTGAGGCCTAAATGGGTTTTCTCCATCAGGAATACTCCGAGTATACACTGATACGCCAAAAAAAGTGACCCGACCTGACCCCACAGGATAGCCCAAGGAGGCTTTGCATCTGGGACCCTCCCGGACCTCACCCTACGTGAGTTCCACTTTGGTTCCAACTGGTATCCATTCGCTACAGTAAAACCATAATTCTAAACAGCAATTTCCTGAGATCTGTGAGTCATTCTCATTGAACCTGAGGGGTCATGGGAGGCCCCAAATTTACAGCTAGTTGATTTGAAATCAGGAGACTCAAGGGACCCTGATCTTGCAGCTGGTGTCTGATGGGGGCGGAGGGGGGCAGGCTTGAGGCAGACTGGGCCGCTCACTGTGAAAGTCAGATCAACTCGGGTAATCGGTATTAGAAGTCCTGGCGGTGGGGAGGACCAACATCTCAGGACAGCTACTTCCTTAGCTTCCGATCACCAGGAGGTCAGCTCACCTTCAGCCTCCCCTGTACTGAACCCCTCTTTTCCCCACGACTTTCCCGTCCCCACCTCAGTGAGCTACAAAGCTGCAGCCCTCGAGCTGCTGCCCACCAGTGTGGCACTGCCCCAGCAAGACTTATACTGCCGGTACCACGGGGAAAAGACCGGGAATGTTCGGAAACACCTCTCCTCTGGCCTTTGGGCCACACTGCAACTCAAGGATGGAGTTCCCAAATTCCAAGCTGCAAGGAAACCACCTGAGCAGCTCATGAAACTTAAACGTAGACCCCACCTCACGGGATCTGACTCTGCAGACCTGAGGTGAAGACTCAGAACGTGAAGAGTCCTATTTCTGAGGAAGTCACTCCAGTGTAGTTGATCAACCACTACCCAATGACAGAGGGTCCCAGCTAGAGCACACCCTGGAAAATCCAGCGAGCGAGTCAGCCCTAGTGGGAAAACTGACCTAAGAACTCTTGCTCAGTTATCCGGTTAAACTATGACCAAAACCAAGGCTTCAGGGTGCCCGGGCCAAGGAAACTCAGGAAGAAGTGACCAAACGATCACTCCCTTGCCCACTGTGGTGGGTGCCTGAGGCAAGGGCTGAAAGCAGGACTGAGGACGGTAACTCATAGATCAGCAACTCAAGGGGGACGCACGGGGCCCCAGGGCCCAGTGTCCTCTCACACCCGCCAGTCCTGCCACCACTGAGCACCGACACACAGTGGCTAAGGCTCCAGACACCTGTAGAAAATGACAGCAGCAATGGAGACAAGGTCAGAGAAAGGCTCCTAGGACCTGATGGAGGGAAGGTGAGTTGCAGT